>CM031233.1:10753880-10962369 GCA_018340775.1 Taxus wallichiana var. yunnanensis
ATGGGATCTCACCTATCGTACTCAGCTTTCCATCTCACCTTGAGCTCGTTGAGGAGTTCACCTTGCCAACTCACCTTGAGCTCATTTGGTAGCTCACCTCAAAGTTCATCGAGTAGCTCGATAAGTAGCTCACTAAGGAACTCACCTAATAGCTTGCCTGGGAGATCACTTAGTAGCTCTCCGAGTAGGTTGACTTGAGCTTGCTTGTGAGCTTTCTCGAGAAGCTCATCAAGTAATTTTCCGGGAACTCACCGACAACTCACCTTGCTAACTCACCTTGAGCTCACCTTACCAACTCACCTTAAGCTCACCTTGCCAACTCACCTTGAGCTAATCTAGTAGTTTGCATGTAAGCTCACCTAAAAGATTGCCGACAAGCTCACCTGAGAGCTCTTTTGGGAGCTCACCGATCAGCTCAAGTTGAGCTCACCTAGGAGATCTTCAAGTAACTCACATGGGAGCACACCTGGGAGCTTTCCTAACATCTTACCTTGTCAACTCACCTTGTCACTCACCTTGACCTCATCTCGGTAACTCACATGTAAGCTCACCTCAAAGATTACCGACAAGCTTGCCTTTGAGCTCACCTGGGCTCACATAGGAGCTCAGCTGGGAGCTTGATAAGTAACTCACCCAGGAGCTTGTGGAGTGGGATATCACCTAACAGATCACCTTTCCAGTTCACCTTTAGTTGACCTTACTAACTCACCTTGAGCTCACCTTGCCAACTCACCTTGAGCTCATCTGGTAGATTGTATGTAAGCTCACCTCTGAGATTATGGACAAGCTCACCTTTGAGCTCACCTGGGAGCTTACTGAGTAGCTCACCTAGGAGCTTGGCTAGGAGATTGGCAAGTAGGTCACTTAGGAACTCATCGAGTAGCTCGAATTTAGATTTCCTGATAGCTCACCTGGGAGATCACCTGATAGCTCACCTTGTCAGCTCACCTTAAGCTCATCCAGGAGCTCACTGGGTAGCTCAACTTGAACTTACATGGGAGCTCATCAATAAACTCACTTGAAATCTCACATGGGAGCTCACTTGATAGCTCACCTTGCCAACTCGCATGGGAGCTCCTTATCAGCTCACCATACTAGCTCGCCTTGAGCTCATTGAGGAGATCACCTTGCCAACTCACCTTAAGATCATCTAGTAGCTCACATCGAGTTTATCAAGAAACTTACCAAGTAGCTCACCCGGGAGCTCTACTAATAGCTCGGTGAGTAGGTTGACTTGAGCTCTCTTATGAGCTCACTCAATAGCAAATCAGGGACCTCACATAGGAGCTCAACAAGTAACTCACTTGGGAGCTTTCCTAGCATCTCACTTGGGAGCTCACCAAATAGCTCACCAAGTAGTTCACTGAGAGCTGTTCTCGGGAGCTAGGTGATCATCTCAAGTTGAACTCATCTTGGAGCTCATTTATTAACTCACCTATGAACTCGACTAGGAGCTCGCTTGATAGCTCACCTTACCAACTCACCTTGATTTTGCCTTACCAACTCACCTTAAGCTCACCTTGCCAACTCACCTTGAGCTCATCTAGTAGCTTACATATAATCTCACCTCAGAGATTACTGACAATCTCACCTTTGAGCTCACCTGGGAGCTCACTAAGAAGCTCACCTAGGATCTCGGCTAGGAGCTCGGAAAGTAGATCACCCAGAGCTCACCCGACTTGCCTTACCAATTATCCTTGAGCTCACTCAGAGCTTGACTTGATCTCACCCAGGATCTCATCAAGTAGCTTGCCTAAAAAATCACATGGGAGCTCACCTTACCAACATACATGAGAGCTCACCTATCATCTCACCTTGCCAGCTTACCTTAAGCTTGCTTAGGAGCTCACCTTGCCAACCCACCTTGAGCTTCTCTGGTAGCATGTTTCATAGTTTTTCAAGTAGCTCACCAAGTAGCTCACCTGGGAGCTCACCTAACAACTCACTTAGGAGCTCACCGAGAAGCTTGCTGAGTAGGTTGACTTGAGCTCACTTGTGAGCTCACCGAGCAGCTCACTAGGGACCTTGCTTGGGAGCTTGCCAAGTAGCTCACTTGGGAGCTTACCTAGTAGCTCACCTAGCATCTCACCTAGGATTTCACCGAACAACTCACCAAGTAGCACACCTAGGATCTCTTTTGGGAGCTCTCGATTAGCTCAAGTTGAGCTCACGTAGGAGCTCATTAAGTAACTCACCTAGGAACTCATCTAGGAGCTCACTTGATAGCTCACCTTACTAACTCACCTTGAGCTCACCTTGCTGACTCACCTTGAGCTTGCCTTATCAACTCACCTTGAGCTCATCTGGTAGCTCACATGTAAGTTCACCTTAGAGATTACCGACAAGCTCACCTTTGAGCTTGCCTAGGAGCTCATTGAGCAGCTCACCTAGGAGCTCGGCTAGGAGCTTGGAAAGCAACTTAACTTGAGCTTGTTCAAAAACTTACCTCAAAGATTGCTCGACACTCACCGTGCCACTCACCTCTAGCTCACCCAAGAGCTTGCTGAGCAGCTCACCTGCAAAACTCACCTTACGGCTCACCCGAAACTCACATGAGAGCTCACATTGCCGGCTCACCTTGAGCTCGATAAGGAGCTCACTTTATCAACATGCCTTGAGTTCATCTCGTAGCTTGCCTCGGAGTTCATCAAGAAGCTCACAAATTAGATCACCTAGGAGCTCACCGAGTAGGTTGACTTGAGCTCACTTATGAGCTTGCTTTTGATTTCACCATGCTACTCACCAGGGCCTCACTGGGACCTCGCAAGTAGCTCGCTTGGAACCTTGCCTAGTATCTTGCCTCGGAAGATCACCAAGTAGATCACCAGGGAGCTCTTCTCGGGAGCTTGGCTTGATAAGATCAAGTTGAGCTCGCTTAGGAGCTCATTGAGTAACTCACCTAGGAACTCACCTAGGAGCTTTCTTGATAGCTCACCTTGCCAACTTGCCTTGAGCTTACCCGTCCAACTTGACTTGATATCACCTTACAAACTCACCTTGAAATTATCTAGTAGCTATCATGTAACGTCAACTCGAGATTACCAATAAGCTCACCTTTGAGCTCGCCTGGGAGCTCACGAGTAGCAGGCTGGGAGCTCAGCAAGTAGCTCACCTAGGATCTCATCAAGCATCTCGACTTGAGCTTCTCCAAAAACTCACCTAGGATCTCTCCTTATAGCTCGGCTTACCAACATACCTTGACCTTGCTCAGAACTCACTAAAAAATCATATGGGAGCTCACCTGATAGGATGCCTTACTAACTCGCATGGGAGCTCACCT
The DNA here is from genome assembly GCA_018340775.1 of Taxus wallichiana var. yunnanensis. NCBI lineage: Eukaryota > Viridiplantae > Streptophyta > Pinopsida > Cupressales > Taxaceae > Taxus > Taxus wallichiana. The sequence continues at coordinate 10,757,161 of CM031233.1, forward strand.
TGTCAGCTTGCATTGAGCTCACTGACGAGCTAACATTTCCAACTTACCTTGAGCTTATCTGGTATCTCACCTCAGAGTTCATCAAGAAAATCTCCAAGTAGCTCACTTAGGATCTCACCTAACAGATCAATTGGGAGCTCGTCTAACAACTCACCTAGGAGCTCACCGAGCAGCTCACTAAGTAGATTGACTTGAGCTCACTTGTGACCTCACTAATCAACTCACCGGGGAACTCACTGGGAGCTCACCAAATAGCCCACTTTGGAGCTCACCTAGGAGCTTGCCTGGGAGCTCACCAAATAGCTTACCAAGTAGCTTGCCTTGAGCTCTTCTCGGAGCTCACCGATTAGGTCAAGTTAATCTCAACCAGGAGCTCATTAAGTAACTCATCTGGGAGATTACTTGACAGCTCACCTTGCCAACTCACTTTGAGCTCACCTTCCCTACTCACCTTGCCAACTCACCTTAATCTCACCTAGGAGCTCACTGAGCATCTCACCTAGGAGCTCTGCTAGGAACTCGGCAAGCAACTCGCCCAAAAACTCACATGGTAGCTCACCAAGTAGCTCGACTTGAGCTTGCCTGAAAAATCACCTAGGAGCTCACTGAATAGCTTGACTTGAGCTCACCTAAGAGCTTGTCAAGAAGTGCACCAACAACTCACATGGGAGCTCACCTGACAGCTTACCTAGAAACTTGCATGGGAGCTCACCTATCAGCTCACCTTAATAACTTACCTTGAGCTCACTAACAAACTCACCTACCCAACTCACCTTGGAGTTTATAAAGCAACTCACCCAGGAGCTCACTAAGTAGCTCTCTAAGTAGGTTGAGCTTACCAAGTAACTCACTAGGGACCTTACCTGTGAGCTTGCCTAACAGCTTGCCTATGAGCTCACTAAGTAGCTCGTCGAGTAGGTTGATTTGAGCTCACATGTGATCTTGGTGATGAGCTCACCAAGGACCTCACCTAGGAGCTCACCAAGTAGCTCACCTTGAGCTCTTCTCGAGCTCACTGATTAGCTCGAGTTGAGCTCACCCAGGAGCTCATCGAGTAACTCACCTAGGAGCTTGCTTGACAACTCACCTTTCCAAATCACTTTGAGCTCACCTTCAAAAATCAACTTGAGCTTGCCTTGTCAACTCACCTTAAGCTTGCCTTCAAGCTCACCTTGGAGCTCACCAAGCATCACACCTAGGAGATCATCTGGGAGCTCGGAAAGTATCTCACCCACGAGCTCATTGAGCAGCTCAACTTGAGCTTGCTTGGAAACTCACCTGGGAGCTCACTTGATAGCTCACCTTACCAACTCACTTTTAGGTAACCTAACAGCTCGTCGAGTAGCTCAACTTGAGCTCACCCGGGAGCTTATCAAGTAGCTCATCCAAAAACTTCAATGGAAGCTCGCCTAATAGCTCACCAAGAAACTTGCATGGGAACTCACCTATCAGCTTACCTTAACAAATCACCTTGAGCTTACTTGATTAGCTTACCTTCCCAACTCACCTTGAGCTCATCTAGTAGCTCACCTTGGAGTTTTGTTAGCAGCTCGTCAAGTAGCTCACTTGGGATCTCACCAAGTAGCTCATCAAGTAGGTTTACACAGAGCTCCTTGTGAGATCACTAGTGAGCTTACCGAGCAACTTGTCGGGACTGGCCGAGAACTCACTAAGTAGCTCACTTGGGAGCTCACCTAGCAACTCACCTAGGATCTTTCCAAACAACTTGCAAAGTATCTCACCTGGGAGATCTTCTGGGAGCTCACCGATTAGCTTGAGTTGAGCTCACCTAGGAGCTCATCGAGTAACTCACCTAGGAGCTCGCCTTATAGCTCACCTTGCCAACTCACCTTGAGCTCACCTTACAATCTCACATTGATCTCATCTCGTACCTCATGTAATCTCACATACGAGATTACCAAAAGCTCACCTTTGAGCTCACTAAGCAACTCACCTAGTAGCTCAACTGGGATTTTGGCAAGCAGCTCATCCAGAGCTCATTGAGTAGCTCGAGTTAAGCTTACCTAGAAACTCACCTAGGAGCTCGCATGACATCTTGCCTTGCTAACTCACCTTGAGCTCACCAAGTAGCTTGACTTGAGCTCAATCGAGCTCTCGCCAAGTAGGCGACTCAAAACTCACATGGGATCTCACCTGACAACTCACCTTTCCAACTCACATGGGAGCTCACCTATTAGCTCGACTTACTAGCTCACCTTGAGCTCGCTGAGGAGCTCACCTTGCCAACTCACCTTGAGCTTGTCTGAGTAGCTCACCTCGAGTTTTTAAGCAGCTCATAATGTAGCTTGCACCGTGAACTCACCTAACACTCACCTGAGATCATCAAGTAGCTCTCTCGAGTAGGTTGACTTGAGCTTGCCGAGCAGCTCATCAAGTAACTCACCTTCACCTTGGAGCTTCCTAATAGCTCACCTTGCTAACTCACCTTGAGCTCACCTTACCAGCTTGCCTTGAGCTCACCTTGCAAACTCACCTTGAGCTAATATATTAGCTTACATGTAAGCTGACCTCGAGATTACCCGAAAGATCACCTGGGAACTCTTCTAGGAGCTCACTGATCAGATCAAGATTAGATCACCCAAGAGCTCTTTGATTAATACACCTGGGAGCTTACCTAATAGCTCACCTTGTCAACTCACCTTGAGCTCACCTTGCCAGCTAGCCTTAAGGTCATCTGGTAGCTTGCATGTAAGCTCACCTTAGATATTGCCGATAAGCTCACCTTTAAGCTCAACTGGGAGCTCACTTAGGAGCTCGGTTGGGAGCTCGGTAAGTAGCTCACCTAGGAGCTCATTGAGTGGGAGCTCACCTAAAAGCTCACCTTACCAATTGACCTTCAGTTTACCTTACCAACTCACCTTGAGCTCACCTTGACAACTCACCTTGATCTCATCTCAGTAACGTGTATGTAATCTCACCTCATAGATTACCGATAAGCTCACCTTTCACTCACTAGGGAGCTTACCAAGTAGCTCACCTAGGAGCTCAGCGGGAGATCAAAAGGTAGCTCACTTAGGAACTCATCGAGCAGCTTGACTTGAGCTTGCTTAGAAACTCAACCGGGAGCTCACCGATAGCTTGAATTGCTAACCCACCTTGAGCTCACCCGAACTCACCGAGTAACACAACTTGAGCTCACCGAGAGCTTGTCAAGTAGCTTTCCGAAAACTCACATGGGAGCTCACCTGATAGCTCACCTTTCTAACTCACATGGGAGCTCCCCTATCAGCTCACCTTGTTAGCTCACCTTGAGCTCACTGAGGAGCTCACCTTGCCAACTCACCTTGAGCTCGTCTGGTAGCTCACATTGGATTTCATCGAGTAGCTTGCCAAGTAGCTCGAGTGGGAGCTCACCTAACAACTCTCGATTGGGAGCTTAATGAGAAGTTCTCTATGTAGGTTGACTTGAGCTTTTTATGAGCTCACCGAGATGTCGGTGAGCTCACCTTACCAACCCACCTTGACCTTGTCTCGTAGCTTTCTTGGGAGCTCAGAGAAGCTCACTAAGTAGGTTGACTTGAGCTAACTTGTGAGATCACCAAGTAGCTCATCGGGGACTTTACCTGGGAGGTTGCCAAGTAGCTTGCTTGGAAGCTCACCTAGTAACTCACATAGGAGCTCACTAAACAAATCACCAAGTAGCTCACCTGGGAGCTCGTTGAACAAATCACCAAGTACCTCACCTCGGAGCTCTTCTAGGAGGTCACCGATTAGCTAACCTAGGAACTCACCTAACATATCACCTTACCAACTCACCTTGATCTTTCCTTTCCAACTTTCCTTGAGCTCATCTGGTAGCTCGCATGTAAGCTCACCTTAAATATTGTCAACAAGCTCACCTTTGAGCTCACCTGGGAGCTCATCGAGTAGCTCACCTAGGAGCTTAGCTGGGAGCTAAACAAGTAGCTTGACTTGAGCTTGTCCTGAAACTCACCTCAGAGATCACCTGTCAGCTCACATTTCCAACTCACCTTGAGCTCAGCTAAGAGCTCACCAAACAGCTCACCTAGAAAAACACCTTACAGCTCACCCACCTGAAACTCGTTAGGAGCTCACCTTGCTAAATCACCTTGAGCTCGGTAAGGAGCTCACCTTTCCAACTCACCTTGAGCTCGTCTGGTAGCTCACTTTGGAGTTTATCTAGTAGCTCACCCGGGAGCTCACCGAGTAGCTCTCCGAATAGGTTGACTTGAGGTCACTTGAGAGCTCACTTGTGATTTCATCGAGTAGCTTTCTAGGGACCTCGTATGGGAGCCCACCAAGTAGCTCTCTTGGAACCTCACCTAACAACTCACTAGGATGCTCGCCGAATAGCTCACCATGTAGCTCACCTGGGGAGTTCTTCCAGGGAGCTCACTTTGATCGGATCGAGTTGAGCTCACTCAGGGCTCGTCGAGTAACTCACTTGGGAACTCACCTAGGATCTCACCTAATAGCTCACCTTGCCAAATCACATTGAGCTCACTGTCTAATCTGGACTTGATCTCACCTTGCCAACTCACCTTGAGCTCATCTGGTAGCTCGCATGTAAGCTCACCTCAAAGATTACTGACAAGCTCAGCTTTGAGCTCACTTGGGAGCCGACAAAGTAGCTCACCTAGAGCTCCTTGGGAGCTTAGTAAGTAGCTCACTTAGGAGCTCATCGAGTAGCTTGATTTGAGATTTCTTTGAAGCTCCCCTAGGAGCTTTCCTTACAACTTGCCTTGCCTACTTACCTTGAGCTTACCCAGGATCTCACCGAGAAACTTGACTTGAGCTTTCCCCTAAGTTCGTCAAAGTAGCTTGCCCAAAAACTTACATGGGAGCTTTCTTAATAACACGCCTTGCTAATTCACATAGTACCTCACGTTACCGCATTGAGCTCACTGAGGAGCTCACATTACCAACTCACCTTGAGCTCATCTGGTAGCTCACCTCAGAGTTCATCAAACAAATCTACAAGTAGCTCACCTAATAGCTCACCTGGGAGCTTGCCTAACATCTCACCTAGGAGCTCACCGAGTAGGTTGACTTGAGCTTGCTTGTGAGCTCACCGATCAACTCACCGGGACCTCACCTGGAGCTCCCCAAGTAGCTCGCTTGTGAGCTCACCTAGTAGCTTACCTGGGAGCTCACTAAATAGGTCACCAAGTAGCTCATCTCTAGCTCTTCTAGGAGCTCACCAATTAGCTCGACTTGAGCTCACCCGGAGTTCATCGAGTAACTTGCTTGGGAGCTCACTTAGCAGCTCTTCTTAGCAACTCCCCTAAGCTCAACTTCCCATCTCACCATGAGCTAGCCTTGCTAACTTTCCTTGATCTCACCTTTGAGATCACTCGAGAGCTCACCAAGCATCTCACCTAGAATCTTGTCTCGGGAGCTTGGCAAGCAGCTCTCACCTAAGAGCTCATCGAGCAGCTCAACTTGATCTTTCCTAAAAACTCACCTGGGAGCTCACCTGACAGCTCACCTTGCTAGCTCATTTTTAGCTCACCTAGGAGCTCACCCCATAGCTCTACTGGAGCTCACCTAGGATCTCATCAAGTAGCTCACCCAAAAACTCACATCGGAGCTCATTGAAAATCTCACCTAGAAACTTCCATGCTATCTCACCTTAATAGCTTTGCTTGAGCTCACTAGTAGCTTACCTCGGAGTTTGGATAATAGCTCATCAAGTATCTCATCGAGTAGGTTGACTTGAGCTCACATGTGAGCTCACTAGTGAGCGTGCTGAGAAAATTGTTGGGGACCTCACCTAGGAGCTCACCATGTAGCTCATTTGGGAGTTTTTTTATAGTAGCTCGACTGGGATCTCGCTCAATAGCTAGTAAATTAGCTCACCCGGGAGCTCTTCTAGAGCTCACAGATTACCTCGAGTTGAGCTCACTTGGGAGCTCATCAAGTAACTCACCCGATGACTTACCTAGGAGCTAGGCTGATAGCTTACCTTGTGAACTAAAATTGATTTCATCTGGTAGAATGCATGTAAGCTCACCTCGAGATTTCTAATAAGCTCACCTTTGAGCTCACCGAGTACTTCACCTAGGAGCTCACCTAGAGCTCACCCAGTCAGTAGCTCAAGCTCTGTTAAGCTTGCCTAGAAACTCACCTGGGAGCTTACATGACATCTCACCTTGCCAACTCACCTTGAGCTTGCCAAGCATCTTGACTTGAGCTTGATTAGGAGCTCATCAAGAAACTCACTCAAAAACTCACATAGGAGCTCACCTTGGTAACACACCTTGAGCTGATTTGGTAGCTTACATGTAAGCTCACCTCAGACATTTCCAACAAGCTCACCTTTGAGGTCACTCGGGAGTTCAACCGGGAGCTCACCTAGGAGCTTGGCTGGGAGCTAGGAAAGTAGCTAACCTAGGAGCTCGTGGAGTGGGAGCATGCATGACATCTCACCTTACCATTTCACCTTTAGTTCACCTTACCAACTCACCTTGAGATCACCTTGCCAACTCACCTTGAGCTCATATGGTAGCTCGTATGTAAGCTAACCCCAAAGACTACCCACAAGCTTGCCTTTGAGGTCACCTAGAACTTACCAAATAGCTCACCTAGGAGCTTGGCTAGGAGCTCAGTAAGTAGCTCACCCGAGAACTCATCGAGCAACTCAACTTAAGCTTGCCCAGAAACTTTCCCGGAGCTCGCACCGATAGCTCACACCTTAAGCTCACCAAGGAGCTCACCGAGCAGCTCAACTTGAGCTCATATGAGAGCTCATCAAGTAACTCACCCAAAAACTCACATGGGAGCTCACCTAATAGCTCACCTTACCAAATTACATGGAAGCTCCCCTATCAGCTTAACTTACAAACTCACCTTGAGCTCATTGAGGAGCTCACCTTACCAACTCGCATTGAGCTCATATAGTAGCTCACATCATATTTTTTCAAATAGCTCACTAAGTAGCTTTCTTGGGAGCTCGACTAACAGCTCACCTGGGAGCTCATTAAGTAGCTCACTGAGCAGGTTGACTTGAGCTCACTTATTAGCTCACTGAGCAGCTTATCGGGGACCTCAACTAGGATCTCACCAAGTAGCTTGCTTGGGAGCTCACCTAGCAGCTCACCTGGGAGCTAACCAAGTAGCTCACCTAGGAGTTATTCTGAGAGGTCACCGATCAGCTTGAGTTGAGCTCACCTAGGAGTTCGTCGAGTAACTCACCTAGGAACTCGACTAGGAGCTCACTTGATACCTCACCTTACCAACTCACCTTGATTTCACCTTACCAACTCACCTTAAGCTCACCTTGCCAACTCACCTTAAGCTCATCTGGTAGCTCACATGTAGTCTCACCTCAGAGATTGCTGCGATAAGCTTATGTTTGACCTCACCACGGAGCTCACCAAGTAGCTCAACCTGGGAGCTCAAAATTAACTTTCCCAAGATCTCACCTAATAGATTACCTTATCACTCACCTTGACCTTACCTGGAGCTCACCGAGCAACTTAACTTGAGCTCACCAAGGAGATAATCAAGTAGCTTGCATAAAAACTCATGGGAGCTCACCTTACCAACTTACATGGGAGCTCACCTATCACTCACGTGTTGCCAACTTACCTTACGCTCACTCGAAATCACCTTACCAACCCACCTTGAGCTTGTCTCGTAGCTTTCCTCGAGTTTGTGGTGCAGCTCACCAAGTAGCTCACCTAGGAGCTCATCTGAGAGCTCACCTAACAACTCACTTTGGGAGCTCACCGAGAAGCTCATCGAGTAGGTTGACTTGAGCTCACTTGTGAGATCATCGAGTAGCTCACCAAGGACCTCACCCGGTAGGTTACCAAGTAGCTCACTTAGGAGCTAGACTAGGAATGCAAGAAGAAACTTACCCAAGAGCTCGTAGACCAGCTCGACTTGAGCTTGCTCAGAGCTCATTAAGCACTCACCTAAAAACTTGAATGGGATCTCGCATGACACTCACCTTGCAAAATCACTTAGGATCTCACCTATCACTCACCTTGCCACTCACCTTGAGCTCACTTAGGAGCTCACCTTACCAACTCACCTTGAGTTTAATTAGTAGCTCACCTATGAGTTCATCGAGTAGCTCACTAACTAGCTTGCCTTAGAGCTCTCTGGCAATTAGCCTAGCCTAGGAGGTCACCGAGCAACTCACCGAGTAGGTTAACTTGATCTCACTTGTGAGCTTGATGAGTAACTCACCAAGGACCTTGACTGGGAGCTCACTAAGTAGTTCACTTTTGAGATCACCTAGCAGCTCACCTAGGATTTCACCGAATAGCTCACCAAGTAGCTCGCTTGGTAGCTCACCTCGGAGCTCACCTAATAGCTCACCTAGGAGCTCACCTAATAGCTCACCTAGGAACTCATTGAGTAGCTTACCGAGTAGGTTGACATGAGCTCACTTGTGAGCCCACCGAGTAGCTCACTGGGACCTCACCTAGGAGCTCACCAAGTAGCTCACTTGGTAGCTCACCCGGTGAGTTCACCCGGGAGCTCGCTAATAACTCACTCCAGGAGATCTTCTGGGAGCTCACTAATCAGCTTGAGTTGAGCTCACCCGGGAGCTTGTCGAGTAACTTGACTAGGAACTCACCTAGGATCTTACTTGATAGCTCACCTTGCTAATTCACCTTGAGTTCACCTTACAAACTCACCTTGAGATCACTTTTCCAACTCACCTTGAGCTCATCTAGTAGCTCGTATGTAAGCTCACCTCAGAGATTACCGATAAGCTCACCTTTGAGTTCACTTGGGAGCTTACCTAGCAGCTCACCTAGGAGCTTAGCTCGGAGCTTAGTAAGTAGCTCACCCAGAAGCTCACCTAGGAGCTCACCTTGAGCTCACCCAGGAGCTCACCGAGTATCTTGACTTGAGCTCGACTTGAGCTCTCCTGAGAGCTCGTCAAGCTGCTGCTCACCCGAAACTCACATGGGAGCTCACCTAATAACTCACCTTGCTAACTCACATGGGAGCTACCCTATCATCCTTTCTTGAGCTTGCTTTGAGGAGCTCACCTTATGAACTTACCTTAAGCTTGTCAGTAGCTCACATCGAGTTTGTTGAGTAGCTCACCAAATAGCCCAACTTGGAGTTCAAGTGACACTCACTGGGAGCTCACCTAACAGCTCTCCTAGGAGCTCACCGAGCAACTCGCCAGTAGGTTGACTTGAGCTCACTGAGAAGCTCATCGGGGACCTCTCCTAGGAGCAAACCAAGTAACTTACTTGGGAACTCACCTAGCAGCTCCCCAGGAGCTCACTAAATAGCTTGCCAAGTAGCTCACCCGAGAGTTGTTTTGAGAGCTCGCCGATAATCTCAAGTTGAGCTCAACCAGGAGCTCATCGAGTAACTCACCTAGGAACTCGAATAGGAGCTCACCTGATAGCTAACCTTAACAACTCACCTTGAGTTCACCTTGCCAACTCACCTTAAGCTTTCCTTGCCAACTCACCTTGAGCTCATCTCGGTAGCTCACCCGAGATGTTGCCAAGTATCTCACTTGGGAGCTCACCTAGCGCTTTTCTTGGGAGCTCATTGAACAACTCACCAAGTAGCTCTCTTTGAGCTTTTCTGGAGCTCATTGATTAGCTCAAGTTGAGCTCACCCAAGAGCTCATCGAGTAACTCACCTGGGAGCTTACTTGACAGCTCACCTTGCCAACTCGCTTTGAGCTCACCTTCCCAACTCACCTTGAGCTCACCTTGCCAACTCACCTTGAGCTCACCTTTGAGCTCACTTGGGAGCTCACTAAGCATCTCACCTAAGAGATCAGTTGGGAGCTTGACAAGCATCTTACCTGATCTCATCTTGTAGCTTGACTTGAGCTTGCCTAGAAACTCACCTGGGAGCTCTCCTAATAGCTCACCTTACCAACTCACTTTGAGCTCACCTAGGAGCTCACCGAGTAGCTTGACTTGAGCTCACCTAAGAGCTCATCAAATAGCTCACCCAAAAACTCACATGGGAGCTCACCTAATAGCTCACCCAGAAACTCACATGGGAGCTCACCTATTAACTCACCTTAATAGCTTGCCTTGAGCTTGCTAAGGAGCTCACCTTCCTAACTCACCTTGAGCTCATCTGGTAGCTCACCTTAAAGTTTGTTGAGTATCTCGTTAAGGAACTGGTCTGGGAGCTCACCGAGTAGCTCACCGAGTAGGTTAACTTGAGCTCGCTTGTGAGCTTACCAAGCAACTCACCAGGGACCTCACCTAGGAGCTCACCAGGTAGCTCACTTGGGAGCTCACCTAGGATATTTTTGTATAGCTCACAAAGTATCTTGCCTAGGAGCTCTTGTGGGAGCTCACTGATTACCTCGAGTTGATCTCACCTAGGAGCTCGTTGAGTAACTTACCTCATAACTCACCTGGGAGCTATCTTGACAGCTTGCCCGATAACTCACCTGATAGCTCACCTTGCTAGCTCACTTTGAGCTCACCTAGGAGCTCACTGAGTAGCTCAAATTGAGCTCACTCGGGAGCTCATCAAGTAGCTCACCCAAAAACTTGCATGGGAGCTCACCTGATAGCTCACCTAGAAAATTACATGGGAGCTAGCCTTGAGCTTGCTGAGGAGCTCACTTTCCCAACTCACGTTGAGCTTTTCTAGTAGCTCACCTTGGAATTTTTCAAGAAACTCATTAAGCATCTCACACCGGGAGCTCACCGAGTAGCTCTCGAGTAGGTTGACTTGAGCTCACTTATGAGCTCACTAGTGAGCTTACCAAGCAACTCACTAGGGACCTCACCTAGGAGCTCGCCAAGTAGCTCACTCGAATAGTTCATAAATTGGCTCACATGGGAGCTCTTCTCGAGCTCTCTGATTACCACGAGTTGAGCTCACCTAGGAGTTCATCAGTAACTCACCTAGTAACTCACCTAGGAGCTAGCTTGACAACTCACCTTCCCAACTCACCTTGAGATCACCTTACCAACTCACCTTCAGCTCATGTGGTAGCTTGCATGTAAGCTCACCTTAGAGATTACCAAAAATCTTGCCTAGAAGCTCACCGAGTAGCTCACCTAGGAGCTTAGAAAGTAGCTCACCTAAGAGCTTGTTGAGTAGCTCAAGTTAAGCTTGCCCAGAAACTCACCTGGGAGCTTGCATGACATCTCACCTTGCTAACTCACCTTGAGCTCGGTAAGTAGCTCAACTTGAGCTCCATCAAGAGCTCATCAAGTAGCTCACTCTAAAACTCACATGGGAGCTCACCTGATAGCTTTCCTTGCTAACTCACATGGGATCTCACCTATCAACTCAACTTTCCATTTCACCTTGAGCTCCCTGAGGAGTTCACCTTACCAACTCACCTTGAGTTCGCCCCAGTAGCTAGCCTCGAGTTCATCAAGTAGTTAACTAAGTAGCTCACTTGGTAACTCACCTAATAACTTACCTAGGAGATCATCGAGTAGCTATCTAAGTAGGTTAACTTGAGATTTCTTGTGAGCTCACCGAGTAGCTCATCGAGTAACTCAAATGGGAACTCACCTTAGAGCTCACCTGACAGCTCACCTTGCCAACTAACCTTACCAACTCACCTTGAGCTCACCTTGAGCTAATCTGGTACCTTGCATGGAAGCTCACCTCAGAGATTATCGACAAGCTCACCTAGGAGCTCTTATGGGAGCTCACCGATCAGCTCGAGTTGAGATCACCCATGAGCTCTTCCAAAGAACTCACCCGGGAACTCATCTCGTAGCTCTCCTAATAGTTCACCTTGTCAACTCACCTTGAGCTTGCCTTGCTAACTTGCCTTGAGCTCATCTGGTAGCTCACATATAAGCTCACCTCAGAGATTACTGACAAGCTCACCTAAGAGCTAGAGCCGGGAGTGTGGCAAGAAACTCACCCAGAACTCATCGAGTGGGAGCTCTCCCGATAGCTCACCTTAGCAATTCACCTTGATTTTCCTTACCAACTCACCTTGAGCTCACCGTACCAACTCACCTTGAACTCAACTGGTAGCTTGTATGTAAGCTCACCTTAGAGATTACTGACAAGCTCACCTGGGAGCTTACAGAGCAGCTCACCTAGGAGCTTGACTTGGAGCTTAGCAAGTAGCTCACCCATGAAGTCATCGAGTAGCTTGACTTGAGCTTTCCTAGAAACTCACCTGGGAGCTCACCTGACAGCTCACCTTATTAGCTCACCTTGAGCTCACCCAGAGCTCATCGAGTAGCTTGACTTGATCTCACTAGGAGCTCATCAAGCAGCTCACCTAAAAACTCACATGGGAGCTCACCTGACATCTCACCTTACCAACTCGCATGAGAGCTCCCCTATCAACTCACCTTGTCAGGTCACCTTGAGCTTGCTTTGAGGAGCTCACCTTGCCAACTTGACTTGAGCTCATCTAGTAGCTCACATAAGAGTTCATCAAGTAGCTCACCAAGTAGCTCACCTGGGAACTTGACTAACAGCTCACCTAGGAGCTCACTTACAAGCTCACTAAGTATCTCCCCAAGTAGGTTGACTTGAGCTCACTTGTGAGCTCACCAAGTAGCTAATGAAGGACCTTACCTAGGAGCTCTCCAAGTAGGTCACATGGGAGCTCACCAAATAGCTCACCAAGTAGCTCACCTGAGAGCTGCCTTCGGGAGCTCCCCGATCAACTCGACTTGAGCTCACCGGGGAGTTCCTCGAGTAACTCACCTAGGAACTCACTTTGCCAACTTGCTTAGGAGCTCACCTTTTAAACTTACCTTGAGCTCACTTTGCCAACTCACCTTGAACTCTTCTCGTATCTGACATGTAAGCTCACCTCGAGAGATTATGAACAAGCTCAACTTTGAGCTTACCCGGGAGCTCATCGGGAAGCTCACCTAGGAGCTCACCAGGAGCTCGATAAGTAGCTCACCCAAGAGCTTATCAAGTAGCTCAACTTGAGCTTCCCTAGAAACTCACCTGGGAGCTCACCTGATAGTTTTCCTTTCCAGCTCACCTTGAGCTCACCCAAGAGCTCACCGAGTAGCTCAACTTGAGCTCACCTGATAGCTTGCCTAGGAGCTCACCTGATAGCTCACCCTTATAACTTACATGGGACCTCACCTATCAGCTCACCCTATCAGCTCACCTTCAGCTCACTAAGGAGCTTACCTTATCAACTCACTTTGAGATCTTCTGGTATCTCACCTCAGATATTTTCAATTAGCTTACCTGACAGCTCACCTGAGAGCTTGCCTTATAACTCCTCTAGGAGCTTGCCCAAAACTTTCCCCGGGAGCTCACCAAATCGCTCATCAAGTAAGATGACTTGAGCTCACTTGTGAGCTTGCCAAGTAACTCATAGGGGACCTCACTGATAAGCTCAATTTAAGCTCCCCTAGGAGCTCGTCGAGTAACTCACGTGGGAACTCGCAGTTCATCCAGAAGCTTGTTAAGTAGCTCACCTAAAAAATCACATGGGAGCTCACCTTGCCAACCCGGCTTGAGCTCACTGAGGAGCTCACCTTGCCAACTCACCTTGAGCTTTTCTGGTAGCTCGCCTTAGATTTTTTTGAGTAGCTCAAAAGTAGCTTGCCTAGGAGCTCAACTAATAGCTCACCTGGGAGCTTGCCTAATAGCTCACCTGGGAGCTCACCGAATAGCTTACTGAGTAGGTTTAGTTGAGCTTGCTTGTGAGCTTGTTGGGGACCTCACCTAGGAGCTCGCCAAGTAGCTCACTTGGGAGCTTACCTAGTAGCTCACCTGGGAGCTCTTTGTTTCACTCGAGAATGTTTCGTTCCTTTTAGAAATAGATAAGGGTTGGGGCTAGGAGGAATACCCGTAGAATGTCGAGATGATGTGCGCGTACTGTAGAGAAAGATCAGGCTGATTGCGAAGAGCTCATTTTTTTCTTGGAAGGACTACCTGCAAATAAGAACACAAGACCATAAGATTTTAATTAGACAATAAATGAGGAAACTGCCTTGGGCCCAGGAAATATAAAACTTCCTTTCGAAGGTGGTCAGTTTCCCTGCTAATATGAATTAACACAAAAGACTGTAAAGTATCAATTAAATTACTTCATTGAACTGGGTAGGGGAAAGGCTGGTTATTGGTTATAGTCAGTGTAACCGATGCCGGTTACTGATAACCGATGGCGGTTACTGATGACCGATATCGGTAGAGTCTAGGATCTGAAGGTTAGTTGTTTTGTGGGGTGGTGGTGTTATTTGGTAGTTGTGTTATTTGTAGGGCTGTATATAGGTAATATTAGGAAATAGGGTGATGAGAGGTAGATGAATGACAGTTAGATGCAATGACACGTTGGGTAGTGGATCCAAGAATGGATTTGTGAGGACTTATGATTCAAAAAGTTGAAGAAATGTTATTAAAGAGTACATGCAAGAAGTAGCTTACTGATTATTCACAGAGATGCAAGTCCAAGAGCTCTGATGGCAAAGGTAGAACTGAGGTAGGATGGTCTGGCACACAGCAGATCAAATCAGCTGAGTATCACAGGGCTCTGGTATCTAGTTGCAGTCCTGGGCTTGCTCTCCCTTGCTGCTAACTCTCCTTGTCTCTTCACTTGTCTCTGCTCAGTCAAGTAAAGATCTGGGTTTTCTCGATCACTCCTGATGCTCTTTCTTGATTCAAAGAATCCTTTTCTCTGATCCAAAAATGAAATTCCGATCCTTGTTTTTGGTTTGGGGAGGCCATTTACAGGGAACCGATGGCGGTTACGTAACCGACGGCGGTCGAGTAGGAACCGGCATCGGTAAGGAAAAAGTAGGCTATTTTTAGTAAAACAGCCCACCTTCCCTGCTTTTCTCCCAAGAGATTAGTTGCGGGCTTGGTCAAGTGACTAGAAGGTCGGTTTTAGGTGCGAGAAAGGGGTCCTTAGTCATGGGTGTAGGTGTAGACCAAGTTTTAGGTTTTAATTAGGTTAGTTTAGGATTAGGGCTAGGTCATGATGAGGTGGTAAAATGGGGTGGCAGGTGAGGTGATGGGGATTTATCAATTACAAGGTAATTAATAAATAATTGTATAAGGTTTAGGTAATGAGGTTAGGTTGCGAAATGGGATGCGGGTCACAAGGGGTCGTAAGACACGAATTTGGTGTCTACACTCTTCTAGGAGCTCATCGATCGGTTTGAGTCGAGCTTGCCTAGGAGCTCATCGAGTAACTCTCCTGGGAGCTCACCTAGGAGCTCACCTTACCAACTCACATTGAGTTCACCTTGCTAACTCACCTTGAGCTCATCTAGTAGCTCACATATAAGCTCACCTCAGATATTAAAAATAAGCTCGCTTTGAGCTCACATGGGAACTCACTAAGTGGATCACCTAGGAGCTCGACTAGGAGCTCAACAAGTAGCTCACCTAGGAGCTCATCGAGTAGCTCAACTTGAGATTTCTCGGAAACTCACCGAAGCTTGCGTGAAAGCTCACCGAGTAGATTGACTTGAGCTTTCTTGGGAGCTTGTCAAGCAGCTCACCCAAAACTCACATGGGAGCTCACCTATAAGGTCACCTTGCTAGCTCACCTTGAGCTTGCTGAGGAGCTCACCTTGCCAACTCACTTAAGCTCATCTGGTAGCTCACCTCAGAGTTTGTTGAGTAGCTTTCCACGTAGCACACCTAACAACTAGCACTCTGGGAGCTCATGGAGTATCTCTCCACATAGGTTGACTTGAGCTCACTTTTGAGCTCACTTGTGAGTTCACTGAGTAGCTCACTGGGGACCTTACATGGGAGCTCACCACATAAATCACTTGGGAGCTCACCTAGCAGCTCACCTAAGAACTCATGGAATAGTTCATCAAGTAACTTGCTTGGGAGATCTTCTAGGGAGCTCGCCTAACAACTCACCTTGAGCTTTCCTTGCAAACTCTCCTTGAGCTTACCTTACCAACTAGCCTTGAGCTCATCTGGTAGTGCGCATGTACATTGAATTTAAATATTGCTAACAAGCTCACCTTTGAGCTCACTTGGGAGCTCATGGAGTAGCTCTCTAGGAGCTTGGTAAGGAACTCACCGACACTCACCCAGAGCTCATAAAATAACAAGACTTGAGCTTACCTAGGAGCTCATCAAGCAGCTCACCCAAAAACTCAAATGGGAGCTCACCCGACACTCGCTTTTCTAACTCGCATAGGAGCTTACCTTGCAAGCTCACCTTGAGCTCACCTTTCCAACTCACCTTGAGCACATCTGGTAGCTCACCTATGAGTTTGTCGAGTAGCTCACCAAGTAGCTCACCTGGGAGCTTTCCTAGTAGCTTGCCTGGAGCTCACCGAGCAACTCACCGCGTAGGTTGACTCACCAGGGACCTCGACTAGGAGCTCGCCAAGTAGTTCACTTTCGAGATCACCTAGCAGCTCACCTAGGAGCTCATCGAATAACTTGCCAAGTAGCTCACCTGGTAGCTCACCTAATATCTCACCTAGGAACTCACCGAGCTACTCACGAGTAGGTTGACATGAGCTCACTTGTGAGCTCATCAAGAAGCTCGCTGAGGACCTCACCTGGGAGCTCACCAAGTAGCTCACTTGTGAGCTCACCTAGCAGTTCACATGGGAGCTCACCGAATAGCTCACTAAGTAGCTCGCTTAGGAGCTCTTTTTGGAGCTCACTAATTAGCTTGAGTTGTGCTCACTTGGTAATTCGTCAAGTAACTCACCTGGGAAATCACCTGGGAGCTCACCTAATAGCTCACCTTTCCAATTCAACTCAAGTTCACCTTACGAACTCACCTTGATCTCACCTTGCCAACTCACCTTGAGCTCATCTAGTAGCTCATATGTAAGCTCACCTCAGAGATTACATATAAGCTCACCTTTGAGCTCACCTTGGAGCTAACCAAGCAGCTCACTTAAGAACTCAGCTGGGAGCATGGTAAGTAGCTCACCCAAGAACTCATCGAGTAGCTTGACTTGAGCTTACCCAGAAAATCACCTGGGATCTCGCCTAACAACATACCTTGCCATCTCACCTTGAGGTCACCCAAGAGCTCACCAAGTAGCTTGACCTGAGCTCACCTGGGAGATCTTTAAACAACTCACCTGAAAACTCACATGGGAGCTCACCCGACAGCTCCCTTGCCAACTCACATTGGGAGCTCCCCTATCAGCTCACCTTGCAAGCTCACGATGAGCTCACTGAGGGGCTCACCTTTCCAACTCACCTTGAGCTCATCTGGTAGCTAACATTAGAGTTCATCAAGCAGCTCATAGAGTAGCTCACCTAGGAGCTCAACTAATAGCTCACCTGGGAGATTGACTAACAGCTCTCTTGGGAGCTCACTGAGCATCTCGCTGAGTTGGTTGACTTGAGCTCACTGAGCATCTCATCGGGGACCTCACCTTTGAGCTCATCAAGTAGCTCACTTGGGAGTTTACCTAGTAACTCACCTGGGATCTTGCCAAATAGCTCACCATGTAGCTCACTTGGGAGTTATTCTGGGAGCTCACCGATCAGCTAAAGTTGATCTCACTGGGAGCTTGTCAAGTAACTCACCTAGGAACTCAACTAGGAGCTCACCGACAGCTTGCCTTACTAACTCACCTTGAGTTTGCCTTGCCAACTCACCTTAAGCTCACCTTGCCAACTCACCTTGATCTCATCTAGTAGCTCACATGTAATCTCACCTCAGAGATTACCGACAAGCTCACCTTTGAGCTCACCTAGGATCTCACCGAGTAGCTAACCTAGGAGCTCGGTGGGAGCTTGGAAAGTAGCTCACCCAGGAGATCACCTAATAGTTCACCTTGCCAACTCAGCTTGAGCTTCCCCGGAGCTCATCAAGTAGCTCACCTAAAAACTCACATGGGATCTCACCTTACCAAATTGTATGGGAGCTCACCTATTAGCTCACCTTGCTACCTCACATATCAGCTCACCTTTCTAGCTCACTTTAAGCTCGCTCAGGAGCTCACCTTGCTAACCCATCTTGAGCTTGTCTGGTAGCTTACCTCAGATTTTTTCAAGTAGCTCACCAAGTAGCTCACCTGAGAGCTCCCCTAACAGACTCACCCGGGAGCTCGCTTGAGCTCACCGAGAAGATCACTGAGTAGGTTAACTTGAGCTCACTTGTAGCTCACTGAGTAGCTCACATGTAAGCTTACTTGAGCAGCTCGTTTAGAGGCTCACCTAGTAGCTCTCTTGGGAGCTCACCAAACAACTCACTAAGTAGCTTACCTCGAAGATATTTTGGGAGCTTGCGAGATCAGCTCAAGTTGAGCTCACACAGAAATCGTCAAGTAAATCACTTGGGAAATCACCTTTCCAACTCACTTGGGAGCTCACCTAATAGCTCACCTTGCCAACTTACCTTGAGCTCACTTTGTTTCACATAGATTTTTATTCCGAATAGATTTATTTTTATCTTTTCATTCTCTTGAGATACAAATAAGGGTTAGGGATAGGAGGAATACCTATTGAGTGTTGGGAAGGTGTGTGCATACTTGTAGAGAGATTAGACTGATTGTGAAGAGATCCTTTTTGTTTGGGAAGGACTACCTGTAAATAAGAATGCAAGACCACCAGATTTTAGTTAAACAATAAGTGAGGGAACTTCCTTGAGCCCAAGAAATATTACACTTCCTTTCAAAGGTGGTCAGTTCCCTTTTACTAAAAATTAATGTAAAAGATAATAAAGAAGCTATTGTGAAATCATGATTTAGGAACCTCGTTACTAAAATCAATAGAGACTAAACTACAAATAATAAAATTCATGTTGTTTGCTTGGTTACTTGGTTATTGATATGTTCGGATCAAGTTACGAGGATAGATAAGGTTGGATATGGGATTTTTAGAGGTGAATAGGTGAAAGGTTGGTTTCGTTATAAGTCACATGGCCGATGCGAGATCATCGGATAACCGACCAGGGTTATAAAACTAGTACCGGTAGGGATAACTGATATTGATAGGGCGGTGGTTTAGGGTTTTTAAATGTAGGTTGGTTGTAAGGTGGTTATGGGGTTCAAAAGGTTGGTAGATGGTTGAGGGGAGTAGTAGGGTGATATAGAAGACTCGAGAGAGTGAGAAATCTATCTTTGGGGAAATATAAAGATGGATGAATGAAGGTTAAGTTTAGGGTGCTACTAGGTGGTAGATCCAAAGCAGTGAGCTTATAATCACTATAAATCAAAATTTCACACAAGTAGTGTCTAGAAGCATACAAGATAATAAAAGAGACTACTTACTAGTTTCGATGTGGATACAGTCCAAGGAATGCAAAGGTGAAGGAAAGGCTCATTTGGGATGATCCGTCAATCGGAAGTGAGCTGATGAAGCTATCCTCGACTCTCCCAATGTTTGGATGAGTGTGACAAAGTGATCTAGTTGCTCGATTCTGATCTTGCGTTCAATACTCCTCTCTGTAAAATGAATTCGAGATGCTTTCCAAAATGAATTCCCCTCCCTTGTTTTGGTTGGGGGAGGTCATTCACAGGGAACCTATAGCGCTTACCTAACCGATTCCAGTCACATAGGGACCGATGTCAAGTTAGGTCAAAGTTGGCTATTTTTAGTAAAATAGCCAACTTTCCCTCCTTTTCCCCAGAGGGTTAGTTGTGGGCTTGGTCAAGTAATTATTAGGTGTGTTTTGGTGTGGGTGAGGGTGATGAGTCATGGGTGTGGCTCGGACCAAGTTATAGGTCTTAATTAGGTTACTTTAGGGTTAGGGATATGTCATGGTGAGGTGGCGAGGTGAGGTGGCATGGTTAGAGATGTGGATTTATTAATTATAAGGTAATTAATAAATAATTAAGTGTGTAAGGTTTAGGTGGTGAGGTAGGGTTAGGTTGCGAGATGAGATGTGGGGCACAGGGCATCATAAGACCCAAATTTGGTGTCTACATTTGCCCCTTGTTGTCATGTAGCTTGTCTTGTAAAGCTACACTAACAATAATAAGAAGTGGTTGCCCCAGTTAAGGGTATAGGTAATCCCCCTCAAATCTATCACAGATTGAGGCGACATGAAATTAGGGATAGGGTTGATAAAGGGTGAATGATGATTAGATGATGGTAAGAAGGTGGGGTAAGTTCAAGGAATCAGACACATGTTGAAATGTAGTAGTGCGACCAGGGTACACGATTTGAAGAGCAAACAAGCAATTCATAGGAAAAGGTTGATAGTTTATCCAAACAAGGTTGATATAATCCACGGTATCTAAGGCATAGGAAGTAGATCTAAGGGATATAATGGGTAAGGTACCGAACATTTAGGCATGTTTAGCAAAAGTACTAAATGGTTGGTTTAGTTGAGATAAAGGTTTCGGTCTTGGTCTAGGTAAAGATGGTCACTAATCAATGCAAGTATCCTAGTCATGCTAAAACATGAATAGGTGAGATCAATTGAACAAACAACTACATGATGGGTGGATAGAATCATAATTTACGGGCCTCGGTCGAGGTACTTAATTGGTGTGGTCTTGGGTCAAACTAATTGGTTGGGTGTGGGTAGTTATGTGGGAGGTTAGACTCGACGTGAGTCTAGAGCTATAGGGCTGTGGATAGGGACCACGGTCGATGGTTGCCCTCATCGAGAGATGGGATCCGGAAACCAATTCCTTCCATCTCCCTACTAGAGAGATGACAAATACCCTAGAGGATGTGTATCACATCTTGAGACTGCATCGATCATAGGTGAGGAGGTGTTCCAGTGGATGCCAAGACAACAATGGATAACATCCTACAGGTATTCGGGGATGTAGCCCCATTGGTTACGTATCATAGTGTGAGCATTTACTACGGTGAGATGTATCATGCTCATCAACGGGAGACATGGCTTGCCATGCTGATGATGGTCGGTATCACTTGCTTTTCCCTCCCTGACTCAGAGGGAGGCGGCTTCCCATGGGTTCTAATGGGAGTTTTACAGGAGATGGTGGAGGAGCACACCTGCTATGCATGGGTACTAGTGTATCTGGTACAGCTATACAGAGAGCTCTAGGGCTATCACCGTATGAGGTGATTCGGTATATGTTTGACATTCTTGTTACACTTCTAGGAATACAAGCACATTGTGTGTATATAACCAGTAGGGTTACCCCAGTAGCCAGGGCCATAGGTAGTCTACAAATATGGGTTTCAGAGGTGGTTGGGGGTCGTGGGCCAGCCATGAGTAGTGGTTGCAGGGTGGGATGTGGCCTTTTACAAGCATATGTTAGAGGGCCTGACTACATTAGATATTATATAGAGGCCATACAGAGGCCATCAGCCCCATGGAGGAGCACTCCTGAGCACGGTTGTGATGGATCCAAAGATAACAACTTCTAGATAACTAGAAGGAGACCCGGGGAGTATGAGTGAATTCCCCTAGAGACGGTATGACAACATTAGGACTACGGTAGGATGTGCCACCTCCCCTCCCATAGTATCGGAGGGAGGATGTAGAGGCACCACTGCCTCTACCGTAGCCATTTGACCCAATCTGGGTAGCAGAGAGACCGAGATGACACAGTGGATGATGTTGGGGTTACAGGCTCATTTTTGGTTTGGTGGGTAGGGTAGAGGGCGTGTTAGACACACCCAAAGACAACCACATTTAGCTACTATTACAATGAGAGGTACAATCACCTGGTCAGTGTAGGTACTACAGGGGTAGCTTGCTGCCACATAGGCATAGATTGGGGTGTTATAGGGGTAGTTAGCCCAGGCACAAGCACAGGTGTAACCTCAGGTCCCTGTTCAAGTTTCGATGGCAGCTCCACCACTACCAAAGATACCGGATCGGTTCGGGGCATGCAGTAGGGAAAGGTCCACTTCTATTAGGATCTAGGGGACCAGCCCCACCAGCCATGGTTACATGGGCCCGTTACATAGAGGCTAGAGTGGAGGCCCATTACTATCAGGACCTACTAGATGGTATCGGTGTAGAGTATCAGCCATATGCGGCTCATAAAGCCGTGACTTCCTGAGTCACAAGTCACGAGCAAGCAACAACCATAGCTGGTGGGTTAGTTATAGGTAGGAGGTGAGACCCGGCACAGGGGCCAGCTGAGGGACGGGCCAAGGGAGGGGGAGAGAGCTGAGTCACCCTAGGAGCGGAGACACTTTTGGTCAAGTTGGATAGATGATTTTTGATAGAGACACCAGTCTGCAAACCGAGTGTGCATATAGGGGCCTGCGTGCCCACATAGGATTTATGTATTCATTTTTGTTGTATATACTGGCCTGTGAGCCGAGTACATTTTGTATAGTTGATACCGGCCTACGAGCTAAGTATATTTTTGACATGAGAGACTGACATGCGAGCCGAGTCAATATTTGGACAGAGACAGCGACCTACATGCCGAATTTGTATTTTGGATTACAGAGGCCCATGTAGGGCAATTTGTATATTTTGACATTGATTTGATGATATATAGATGATGAGTTTGATCCACATGGTGTGTATAATTTTTGATTTGATGCATATATTATAATGTTTCATGTGTTTTGTCGATGGTATTGGAATTTGATGTATATAGATGATGTTTATGATGTTTTGATGATATGCATATGTTTTGAAATGTTGATTTTATTATGATGATGGATGTTGATAGTGATGTCGTTATGCATGGAAAGAGGTGAGCTCTGCCAAAAATTTGCAAAAAAAAAGAAAAGGCCTAGGTATAAGCAAAAGGAGATAGGTTACCGATATTAGTTAGCTAACCAATGTTGGTCACATAGTGACCAACATTGGTTAGCTAACTAATATCGGTAACCTATCTCCTTTTGCTTATACCTAGGCCTTTCTTTGTTTTTTGCAATTTTTGGCAGAGCCCACCTCTTTCCATGCATAACTATTATCACTATCAACATCCATCATCATAATAAAATCAACATTTCAAAACATATGCATATCATCAAAACATCATAAATATCGATTATGCTTAAAACGAGCTTTTCTAAAAATAGAAAATCTTGGGAGGTAACTTAAATTCTTATTTTTAGAGTCATGCAACATGTTAAATATGAGGATGTGGGCTGTTGACATCCATGTAGGGTAATGGATGTAGGAGTGACAGAGTCTTATAGATTATGGTGGGTAGCAGAGTTGTGAGGTACACACAAGAGGGCCGATCATCCTGACATAGCTGTGATTACGGTGGAGAGAGACAACCTACGTGTTTAGTTCACCAGCTACAAACATAGGTGAACGAGACCACGGGATTGTTAGAGGCTTCACAGTCATGAGTGGAGAGACTAGAGGCAATATTCCTCTATGCAAGAGGGCATATTTGTATGTTATAAGAGAGATTGGTGGATCGGTGGGAGGAACCAATAGCGGGGTACCTTTGAGGATGGAGAGTCTAGGTGAGCAAAGGTCGATGATCACCATCGCTACCTGGTTCAAGACGAGGTGCGGGGCCTAAGTGATTTTCATACATAGGGGTAGAAGAATAAATAAGGACTCCGACTTGCACGTCGATAATAGAGAAGATGTATTTGTTTAACATCTAAATAAAATTGAATATGTATGTTGATTTGAGTTATGAGAATAATAAGACTGTTTGTGTTTTGAATGTTTGGATTGATAAAGGAAAAATGTGAGTGTTATAAATACATGAAAATATTTATATTATTAAGGACAACACAACACATGATAGGTTATGGTAGGGGATGCTCAAGCTAACCTTGGGAGACTCCATGTCTCCTAAGTGCTAACAATATAGCCCATTACACAAAGCAAGGAGGGGTCTCGGATCGATGTAGTTCTCCCTTAGGAAGAGGGAGAGGTGAATTTAGGAAATTTGGTTGTGGTTAGGCAATTTGTTGGTTGGTAAAAGTTTGATGTTGGTAAGGTAATGTTGTTGGTGTTGGTGTGGGTATAGGGAAAATGAGGGTTAGCTTACCCAAGCATAGGAAACCATGTCCTGATTAAGGTAAAAACATAATCCTAGATTCGGAAAAAGAGGCAAAAGTGTCCCATAGTTGGCAAGAGCTAAACAAACCACATATTATCGTAGGATGAGCTTGAATCCCTAGGTACCTTGTATAGGCGAGAAGTTGATAGGTGAAAAGAGTTGTATAATCACAATATATTGGATATACATCACGTCCCTTGAGTTTTTTTGTTTTTGAAGAATGGTGAGGTGAGATGGATGGTATAGCTAGGGCGCAGAGAACTTGTTATAAGGTGATTATTCTAACGAAAGAGAACCAAACCTAAATAGACAAGTCCATGACTCAAAAGTTCTTTTGAATATTGCTTTTATTTTTCTGGATATAGACTAATCAATGCGGGAATTCTAAATGGGATATGCATTTTTTTGTTCTTGAGGTCTTCACGAAGCTAATCAATACGAGAAGCTTCTAATAGAGGATGACTTTGTATAGCTATCCTTTAAGGGAGTAGTCTACTTATAGTAGTAGATGTGTCTTTTGCACATAGAATTTTTGAAAGTTCCCTAAATATCCCTAAATGGTGTCGATGAAAGAACATCTCGAGAGCTTTCCAACGACTATAAGAAGGTGACAAATGACATCAAGAGCTCTAGTTATGTCTCGGTCAAAGTTATGTCAACGGAAAGTCAACTCTGGTCAACTAGTCAATATTGGACCAATTGCACCTGCGACACGTGGTGAAAAGTCAACTTTGGTCAATTGGTCAAATATTGGACCGAATCGCACTTTTGTGACACGTGGCTTGCCATCACTCGTCGAATTCGATCGAATTGCCTATCGTTAGACGACAAGTGGAATATATATATTATTGACCAAGTTAATTATTTCTACACACATTGTATGGGTCGAAATTATATTATCTTGGTAAATCCACTTTCCAAATGCCACACATATATGTCAAACTACTATATATATTAATGTTTATACATTAGTATTAAACCATACATAATTCTCTAAACCGCCAACATTAACCCATGCGTGGATGTTTCCACGTGGAAGGATGGAGGATGAAGCGGTGTTGGAGGGGGCGGTTATGCCCACGTGGTCTTTTGACCACTTCATTTGCGTGGGGGAAGGCTATTTAAAGCCTTAAACATTATCAAATCCGCCTCTTTTGGGATTTAATCCCATTTAAAATGTAAATCCACCAAAAAAGAGGCCATTGGGATTTGATCCCCCGACCTCATCACTCCAAGACCAATCCTCCAACCAACTCGCCTAGAGGCTTGGGCGCATTATAAAATGGGTCGCTTCCACTTATACATGGGAGACAGTGTCTATGTCAAACAGACAAGGAGTAATTCTCTAAAAATGCCATTTTTGAAGTCCTTGCACTCGATTGGGACCTCCAGTAAAAATATGAAATGAAGAAAATTTTGAGAAAATTCCAACGATGTAATATTTGATATTTTTGTTGAGTTTTAACCTATTTTTGGAAGCTTTTAATGCAGTTTTTAATAGGGGTCTAAAAGATGACTAGTTGGAAAACATGAATTTCAATGCATTTCTGGTCCAAATTGTGACTTGGTGTAAACATGAAAAATGTTCAAAATTCAGAGATGATCTCGATATATGATTTTTTTCATAGAATGTTTTTAAATCTCCATTTTTAGGTGTTTTTATAACACGGTTGCGGGGAGATCACATTGTGAAAACACCGTAGGAGCCACAGATTGTTCTTGGGACAGCTTTACGCTATTTTTCGAGTTCTTGGGACATTGATCAGCTCATTTACAGGTTTTGATTCATTATTGGTTGTTTGTAAGAGTTATTGTACTTAAATTTCAATATTATTAATGGATCGATTCATTCTAAACTCGAGGACATAGGAATTTCAACCCCGTAAACAATCTTGTTTGTTATATGAATGTTTTTAGTTTTCTCGATTATTTAATTGCTACAAAAGTTTTCTCGCACTTCTATGGATGCATAATAATCAAAATTTAATCAATTTTGGATTCAAGAATACTTAAAATTGGTTAAGAAAATCATGATCTTTGGAAACTTTTAAAAGTGAAAAAAATACAACACTCGTTTTGAGATCAAGTTTGGTATCGAGCAAGCGATTAGATTGCCGGATTAGCTTCTAATTGTGTTTGAAAATTTTGCTTCATTTCAGTATTGATTTCACTTTCATTGTGCGAGACATTTCGGGAATTGTTAATCTTCTTTCACAGTGTGCGATTTATGAAGTACATGTTGTGTTTACGGTGAACGAGGAATCATGGGCATGTCATCCAAACAGAGCAATCTGATGTGCTTGAAGCCATAAACCACCAACTCCAAGAAGAAAACTCTTTCTTGAGAGATAAATTTAATTCCTTGGAAGAGGAAATAGTGTAGTTAAAATCGAGCCACAATCCTCTATAACCAAGAAAGAGGAGTATGTTAACAAGATGCTTGAAGAGAGCAAGAAGTTGATGGGCTTTGTTAAAGAGTTGCAGGAAGAAATATGAACCAAGGATGCCCTCTTGGAAAAGATGTAATAAGGTGAACACAAGAAGGAAATTTCTTCCAAAGCGATGCAGTACTATGACGTAAAGAATGCATTGTAAGTTGTTTACATTTTAATTCTTCCTCTCATTCAGTTTCAGATATTCCTTTGGGTCAGTTTGAAAAACACACTAAGGGAATTTGGTCTAAGCTAAAGGTTAAGATGGGATTTAACAGAAAGGGATTTGGTAAAAATGGACAAGGTGATGCTAACCTAGTACAGTATATAGGATCAGCCTCGGTTTGTAGGTTTAGGTTATTCTAGTGGGAAAATGGAAATTGGAGAAAGTTCCAAAGCAGCTGAAGGAAGACAAGCTTCCAACAGCCAAGGATCTAAGCCACTAGAATTGCAGGATTCTGCCATTAGGAGGAACAATGAAAGGTGTAAGAAAATAGGTAAAAGAGGTAATCAGATTCCACCTCCTTCCACTTACACTAAAAATAACACTAAGGAAAATCAAATCCTAAAAATTCTAATACACTCTTTCGGTTGGAACAATATAGCTTTGGTAGGAAAAATATGCTTTCCTTGCATGTTTTGTGAAGGTACTAATAATTACATTACATATTGTTGGAAGAGGAAAAATTTGATTAAGAAGTTAATGCCTTTTTTGAATGATAAGGTAGGTGCTAAAGACCAATATCACCAAGGAAAGGTGAGAAATGACAAGAATGTTACCTCTCCTAAATAGGGGAATCATTCTCGTAGATAGAGTTCTGAAAATGGTAAAATGGGTAAGACTCCTAAAAACAGGGAAGTTAAATTTTGTTCCCATTGTAATAGGAATGGTCATGATGTTAAGGTTTGTTGGTTTGTTTCTAAACAACAAAATTGGGAAGTTGTTAAAAAGAACAGTATTGTAAAACCAACAGTGCTAAACCTAACTAAAACTCATTGTGGTACTGAGAAGGTAAAACAACCAAAATAGAAAAACCCAAGTGATTGGTTTGGAAAAACACTCCTCAACTTTATATTTGCACTACAGTAAATTGTTGATAGTAGGCAAGCAAAAAAATTCAGAGCTATATTTTAGGGATTCCTGTTGATTGATAAGGATTTGTTCCTAAGTTGATATTTAAGCTTTGAAAATGAATGGAAACAGCTGAAGAGAAGATTTGAGTGATAGGTTCATCATACTCATGTTTTGGTTTCTCAGATTGGTTGGTAGTTCCATTGTTGAAAACACTATGCAGGGATAAGCATTAGTAGCATGTCTAAATTTGAAACTTGCAGTTGTAATCTACATAATCACAAAGTGTCAGTTAAACACTAGCTTCATTATAGATGGGTGTTATTATCTGACTTATTATTTGTGATGGCGATACAGTGTTTTGGCATATTCATGTTGATTCAATTGTTGACTATAGCTATTTTGGGCATTGATAGTCTATTATATTCTGATAGTGAATACTTGCGCTTATTCTGATTTCGAGATGCGCAGTGGGCACTAGCCTAATTGTGGGCAGTTTAGATGTCTTGTATACTGATCTGTGTTATGGAATTGTAATTTTTGGTAATCGGCCATATCACAAAGTGACAGTTGAACACTAGCTTTCCATAATAGAATGGGTGTTATTATCTGGTTAGTTAATTGTGATGGCATTATAGTGGGGTATGACAATTCACAATTATGCGTAGATTTGACAAGGTTGCAGCATTTCAGTTAAACACTAGCTTAATTGGGTGTTATTATCTGATCGGTTATGTGACTAGCTAATCAACTATTTTCATTTATTTAACCTATAATGTTATTTTGGGTTCTTGTATGTGTTTGTGCAATGCAGGAAGAGATAGCATGTTTTTGTGGGTTGATACACAACTTTTTGTGGACAAAAAGCCTTTCTTAGTGGGGAGGTGTGATCAGGGGATCATTTTTGAAAGTTCCCTAAATATCCCTAAATGGTGTCGTGTAAAATATCTTCTCGAGAGCTTTTCAACGACTATAAGAACGCGATAAACGGACATCGAGAGCTCTAGTTATGTTCGGTCAAAGTTTGGTCAACGAGAAAGTCAACTCTAGTCAATCGGTCAATATTGGACCAATCACACTTTGACACATGGCGAAAAGTCAACTTTGGTCAATTGGTCAAATATTGGACCGAATCACACTGTGACACGTGGCTTGCCATCACTCGTTGAATTCAATCGAATTGCCTATCGGGAGACGACAAGTGGAATATATATATTATTGACCGAGTTAATTATTTCTACACACATTGTATGGGTCAAAATTATATTATCTTGGTAAATCCACTTTCCAAATGCCATGCATATATGCCAAACCGCTATATATATTAATGTTTATACATTAGTATTAAACCATACATAATTCTCTAAACTGCCAACATTAACCCATGCATGGATGTTTCCACATGGAAGGATGGAGGATGAAGTGGTGTTGGAGGGGGTGGTTATGCCCACGTGGTCTTTTGACCACTTCATTTGCATGGGGGAAGGCTATTTAAAGCCTTAAACATTATCAAATCCACCTCTTTTGGGATTTAATCCCATTTAAAATGCAAATCCGCCAAAAAAGAGGCCGCTGGGATTTGATCCCCGACCTCATCGCTCCAAGACCAATCCTCCAACCAACTCACCTAGAGGCTTGGGCGCATTATAAAATGGGTTGCTTCCACTTATACAAGGGAGACAGGGTCTGTGTCAAACAGGATAAGGAGTAGTTCTTTGAAAATGCCTATTTTGAAGGCCTTGCACTCAGATTGGGACCTCGAAGTAAAAATATGAAATGAAGGAAATTCTAAGAAAATTCCAACGATGTAAGATTTGATATTTTTTGTCGAGTTTTAACCTGGTTTTGGAAGCTTTGAATGTAGTTTTTAACAGGGATCTACAAGACAACTAGTTGGAAAACATGAATTTCAATGCATTTCTTGTCTGAATTGTGACTTGGTGTAAACATGAAAAATGTTTAGAATTTAGAGATGATCTTAGATATATGATTTGTTTTCATATAATTCTTTTAAATATCCATTTGTATGTGTTTTTATAACACAGTTGCAGGGAGATCACATTGTGAAAACACTGTAGGAGCCACGTATCATTCTTGGGATAGTTTCTGCTATTTTTCAAAGTTCTTGGGACATTGATCAGCTCATTTGCAGGTTTTGATTCATTATTGGTTGTTTGTAAGAGTTATTGTTCTTACATTTCAATATTATTAATGGATCGAGTTCATTCTCGAACCCAGGGACGTAGGAATTTCTGAACCCAGTAAACAATCTTGTTTGTTATCTCGAATGTTTTCAATTTTCGATTATTTTTTTGCTACACAAGTTTTCCACACTTCTATGGATGCATAATAATCATAATTTAATCAATTTGGGGAGTCAGAATACTTAAAATTGGTTAAGAAAATCATGATCTTTGGAAACTTTTAAAAGTGAAAAAAATACAACACTCGTTTTCGAGATCACCTTCGAGGGAGCAATCTAGTTTAGAATAGTAGATGTGGCTTTACACATAGTTGTCCTTCGAGGAGCAATCTAGTGTATAGCTTAGAGGTCTAGATGTTAGTTTGGCATGAAGCATCTAGTTTTGAAGGAA
Organism: Taxus wallichiana var. yunnanensis; assembly: GCA_018340775.1. Taxonomy (NCBI): domain Eukaryota; kingdom Viridiplantae; phylum Streptophyta; class Pinopsida; order Cupressales; family Taxaceae; genus Taxus; species Taxus wallichiana. The sequence continues at coordinate 10,787,015 of CM031233.1, forward strand.
GTTTGACTCAAGAATATCCCCAGAATTGTATAATTGAGAACTTGTTATTTTGATACTTTTAAGTCATGGACCGTGACTAAAAGGGGAAGGCATCTTTAAGAAAAGGTGATGATCAAACCACGTGAGTTTGATTCTACTTTGAGATGCATGAAACAAGGTGTATGAGGTGGTAAATGAGCTCAAGGGATGAGCACAAGGTAGATAAGAAGTGATGTAACACTAAATTCAATAGTAGAATGGTCAGAGATGCAAGGCATTAAGGGGTTCAGGCTCAGGTTTACCATTAAGTGAAGCTAAACGATAAGTACCTGATCCGTAAGTGTGAGTGATAATGTAAGGCCCAATCCAATTAGGAGAAAATTTTCCACGTTTACTCTTTTCTAGTTTGGTTACGTGTTGATTCTCTTTGAGGACAAGATCACCAATCTTAAAGGTATGCTCATGAATTCACTTATCATAAGCACACTTGATGCGCTTTTGATAAAGTTGAAGGTGGTCAAGAGCTGTAAGATGATGCTCATCAAGAAGCTCCAATTGGGCTAACCACTCTTGGTGGAAGTCATCATTGGTGAGAATATCCTGGAGAGATATTCTGAGGGAAGGGATTTGTATTTCGAGAGGCAAGACAACCTCGGTACCATACACCAAAGAAAATGGTGTGGCATTAGTGGAAGTATGAATGCTGGTATGATAAGCCCAAAGGGAAAAGGGGATGTGATCATGCCAGTTTTTCCCAGAATCATTAATGACTTTCATGAGAATTTTAGTTAAGGTTTTGTTAGAAAATTTAGCTTGACCATTTTCTTATGGATAGTAGGGTGACAAGAAGCTAAGTTTGATACCAAAGTTGTCACAAAGGGCTCGTAACAACTTATTTTTGAAAGATTTTCCATTATCTGTTATCAGGCAATGAGGAACACCAAAACAACAGATAATGTGATGATTGATGAACTCAATGATTTTCTCTTTTTTGGTTGAAATGAGTGGAATGGCCTCCACCCATTTAGTGTAATATTCAGTTTCCATGATGATCCAATGGTGACGCTGCAAAGAAGGTGGGTGAATCTCACCAATAAGGTCTAAACCCCATTGTGAGAAAGGCCAAATATCTCGTGTGACCTATAGCAGGTGGTTGGGAGTATGTTGAATGTTGGCATGTTGTTGACACATAACACAACACTTAATATATTCACAGTAGTCTTTATTAAGAGTAGGCCAATAATATCCTAGGCGAAGGATCCACTTGGCCACGGCAAGGCCACTAAAGTTCCCACCACAAATTCTATCATGGACTTGTTGGATGGTATAGATGACTTTAATGCCAGTTAGACATCGAAGGAGGATACCATCAAAGCCACGTTTATAGAGGATTCCCCCATGATGACATAACAAGAAACACTTTTAAGAAAATCATGTTTTCCATTACTAGTAAGGTCGGGGGAGAACAGAGGTTGTAAGGTAGTTTTGAAATTGGTGATACTGTATCCTATGAATCAAGAGATACATTATTTACCGTACAAACATCGGGGGACTAAGTAAGATGGGGCAAAGAGTTGTTGGACCAAGAAAAATATGTTAGATTCAGTTGGTGAGGCAAGAATTTTGAGGCAAGAAAGCCATAGTATCCATAAATTTATTAGTTGAGTGTGGAATGGTTTGGATAGAATAATGAGTAAATAAGGTCAAAAGTGAATCCACATAATGTTTGTACTTTTGAAGTTCCTAATTTTTACATTGGTAGATGCCAAGAATAACTTGATTTACTACCAATTAAGATTCACTAACAATGTTAATAGACTTCACACCTAAGTGTAATGTAATGTGGAGACCCAAAACAAGGGCCTCGTATTTCGCTGTATTATTAGTGCAGGGAAAATTGAGCCTGAATGAAAGAGGCATAGGTTCACCATCAAGAGGAATGAGAACAACACCTGCCACTCCACCACACCGGCATTTAGATCCATCAAGAAGAGGGTCATCGATAAGACACATCACCGAGTGAAAGGGTTTTGATGAGTTCATTAGGGAAAGTAAAATTGGTAAATTGTTCTCCGTAAAGGGGCTTCCGTGAGATGATCCGTGATAGTTTGTCCTTTGAATGATTTCTGATGTACAAACTCAAGGTCGAGTTCGGAGAGGAGTGTAAACCATCGGGTGATGCATTTTTAGATGAGGTTTGGCGTACATATAATGTATGGGGTCAGTGTTGGTGATGAATTTTTTTTGTGATTCAGGAGGTAATGTCGAGTTTGGTGGCCACAAATGATAGGGCTAGGCACAACTTTTCTACATGTGTATACCTAGTCTCGTAATCCACAAGAGTACATCTTATGTAATAAAATTCTTTCTCTCGATGCTCGGAGTCACGATGTGTGAGCATGGCTCCTACAACATGGTCGGTGGCAGAAAGGTAAAGGTAGAAAGGGTGATCATCCTGAGGTGGGATAAGCATGGGTGGCTGCAAGAGACAAGATTTAAGAGCCTCAAAGGCTTGGTGGCACTCCTCACTACATTGAAACACAATGTCCTTTTTAAGGAGATGATGAAAAGGTTGAAATCAATCGAGAGTTGTGAGATGAAATGCCGGATAGATTGGAGTTTTCCCTGTAAACTATGTAATTGTTTTAGGTTAGTGGGTGGGGGCATTTCTAAGATAGCTTTGACTTTAGTTGGGTTGACCTCAATGCCACGCAAAGAGATGATAAAGCCAAGGAGTTTTCCTGAAAGGATGCCAAAGACACATTTCTTTGGTTGAAGATGAACACAGTATTGTAACAGGTGATCAAAAATAATGGTTAAAACATCGAGATGTTCACTACGATGTTTGGATTTTCCAAGAAGATCATCGACATAATCCTTGAGGATAGTGTGCATAATGTCATGAAAAATTTAAGTCATAGCCCGTTGATAGGTCGCACAAGCATTTTTAAGGCCAAACAACATGACACGATAGCAGAAGGTCTCCTAGGGGGTAATGAAGGTAGTTTTATGTTGATCGGCCGGGGCTACTAAAATTTGATTTTATCCCAAGAAACCATCCATGAGAGAAATCATCTCATGGCCCGCAATGAGATCAACAAGTTGATCAATGCTAGGTAGGGGGAAGTTGTCCTTTGGGCAAGCGAGGTTAAGGTCCTAGAAATCCATACATATCTCGAAGTCCCCCCGTCACTTTAGTGACAGGTATGACATTAGAAATCCATTGAGGATAGTCAATAGGTAAGATGAAAGAAACAAAAAGGATTCATTGAAGCTCTTTTATAACCAAGAGGGAAATGCGTGGATGCATTTTTCTCAGTTTCTGTTTAACTAGTTTGGAGTCTAGTTTCGAGTGATGTTATAGACAGTGTTGTCAGGATCGATTCTTGGCATGTCGGCATAGGACCAAGCGAAAGCTTGATTGTGGGCATGAAGGAAGGTAGTGAAGGTGGCTTGTTACGATGCATTAAGAGATTGTCCAATCTTTACAATGTGAGGATCATTATCAATGTGGATGTTGATTTCTATAGTCAACTCATTCAACATGGTTTGGGTTTCAGATGGTAAGGTGCATTGAATATAAGAGTTGTCCACACTAAGGTAGGTGAGGATGAAGTTTTCATCCTGGAACTCCACAACATTAACCGAAGGTGAGTCTTCTTCAATCATGTCCTGATACAAAAGGGGGAGAGAGATGGGTCTTCACCATTGCTTTGATAAGTGAGAGTACCTGGAAGATAGCATTCATGAAAAAAAAGTTAGGAGGGATAGATTCCAGTCTATCGACTCGTGGGTGAAGATGGCAAAATGGGTGATGATAGTTTGGAAGGGGTGAATTCGTCATCTTCCTAGATAAAATTGACACAAGTTTTCTTCGATGTAGGTGGTTCGAGAAAATCCAAGACCACTACTATCTTTGTGTTTGTGTGTAGTCATGGGAATGATCGTATGTCGGTCCTATTCATAAAGACTGAAACCAAAACCTTTCCAAGCACATCGAGTCAGGAAGGTGAGGGTGAAATGACGGTTGGTTAGATATTGAAAATCAGATTGGAAGGGAACCACACTAAGGGAAGGTTTAGGGGTGATAGAGGATGCGTCAAAACCCCCATACGTTAGGTTGGTGTGGCAATTAGGTGGTCTGTAGGAGATCACCTCCCCCATATGACGGATCGTAGGTAGGATGTGCATGTAATCGTCCATGCTCTTATGGGGTATGGAAGGTGCTAACATTGTATAGGTGGTACTCCCAGCGTAAGGAATTGAAAAACACCTACCAAGGGATCCGAGGTTGGGATATTGTCTGCAGGGGAAGGAAGAGATATTCGCATTGGCGGTTTCATTGGTCGAAGGTGTGGGTGCAAATAAGGTGGATGGTTGAGGCATGGTTGAAATAGATGGTTGGGTCATATCAATGGGTGCCTTGACTAGTACAAGCACATCATTAGGCGGTATAACATATTATAGGTTTTGAAGGGGGAGCATTAGTGTGATGGTGTATGACTTCCCCTCATACTCAAATTTTATGCATTTATGTAAGGTAGAGGGAACGCATCCCATAGCCTAGATCCAAGGGTGGCCCGACAACATGTTGTATTGGAACTCTCTCCTCAAGGACATAGAAGAGTTCGGGCAAAGGTACGTGGCCCTACATGAATGTTAAGGATCACGGTGCCTAGGGTAGAAGTAATAGCATCATTAAATGAACACAACATGGTGGGGTTGGCGCACATGTAGCTAGGAGGGATATTCATCTATTGGAAGGCTTTGAAAGAGATGATGTTTATGCTATCACCCCCGTCGATCATAACACGATGTACCCAGATGTCCTGGAAGTAAGCTGAAATGAAAAGAGTGGGGTTAGGATCTTCTACACCAAAGACGACAATTTATTCTTCAGAAAAACTGACAAGTGGCTTGCTGTATAGGGAAAGAGGTGGTTGTAGAGGTAGGTTGTTTTATGAGAGAAGTGACATGGTTGGGTGTTAATATGGAGGCAATAGGAAGGGTTTCATTAGGTAGGACCTCTATCCCTTGGAGGATCTCAATTAGAGCTTGTCAATGAGATTCAGATGTTTGAATGAGATCATAGAGTGTCATTTTTATAGGATATTGGTGAAGTTGTTTGATCATGGTGCGATGGGCAACTCCATCAGAGACTGGATAGGTAGGTCCATGAATAACCACTTTAGGTGGTGGTGCGATCGGGATGGCGGAAGGAGAAAGAGAGGTCACATGTGTGCTCTCTTTAGCTTTTCCATTGTTTTTCTGACCTTGAGTAGCAATGCTAATCATGTTGATCTCGTGAATACAAGATGAGGAAGATGGTAGGGATAAGTCATTATTCTTGAGAGGTAGGGTTGCAATGATGATAGATTTTGGTGAGGCGGGGACAAGTGGTATAGGAGAAGGGATCGAAGCTAAGGGATTTTCCCTCCATAAGTTGTCTTTCTTAGATTTTCCATTTGAGATAGGAAACTGGTGAAGGATGGCTTTCAAAGCTTTACATCCTTCTACATTGTGTCCTGGTGTGCGGTGGTAGGCACATATTTTAGATTCATCATAACCTATAGGTCGAGGTTTAGATGGATCATAGGGTCTGAGTGGGGGTAGGGAAATGGTCGCATCCCCTACCAACATATAAAGGATCTTGGCATAAGATCCTTTGAAGGGGTCAAATTCGAGATGAAGATGAGGCTATTGATTGAGGGGGTGAGAATATTGATTTTTTTGGTAATGGTCGGGTATGAGTGGTTGGTATGGGTGGTGGTTTAGGTAAGGGATTTTGATGGTTGGGTTTAACTAGGCGTGGCTTTTCTACGTAGAAGTCATGTTTTGTTGGTTAGATGATGAGGCCACGAGATGACGTGGTGGTAGGAAACAACCACGGGGAAAGAGGAATGACAACAAACAAGTCCTTTGATGATTGATTTTGCTTAGGGTTGGTAGGTAGGCGGGATACTTGGGGGATGGTGTTTGAGATGCATGTGGATTTCGTATGGGTGCAGAAGGTGTAGGTTGTGTTAAATAAGATGTAGGAGGCATGGTGTATTGAGGGAAGTTAGAGGGTGAGGTAGGCAAATATAGAAGGTAGGTGTGACGGTGAGGGTGAAACCATGCCTATTGTACTAGTGTGATTGGGGGTGAGGGTTTTAGTTATGACAGAGGCACAGATTGGACTCAAGGAGATTGGGTTTGTCTCCTAGGTGGATGGATGGCTTTATTTTTGGATAAATCTAATCATTTAGGTGGGTGCATTAAGCTGGGTATTAGTGAAGTCCCAAGCATAGGGGAAGGTTTGGTTAGGTTGATAGAGGTGGATGAGGTATATGGTAGAGATGAGGGGGGTGAAGGTGAGGACATAGGCATTTTGAGCTTTCGTAAAAACTTTGGGCATATGGTAGAGGTGTTTGGATTAGTCATCTACATTTGAGTGGAGCATGGTGTACTCAAACATTCCCATAAGACTTGTCTATCTTCTGGGGGATGACAATCGTCACGTGTGGACGGGAATTTTGGTATGGAAGAGAAGTGGGCTGTGATTTCAGTCCACTTTGTGGGTGTGATACGAGGGGGAAAATGAGGCGTTGTATCGGTCGGTGTTAAGAGGTCAACCGGTCATTGGAAAGATTTAGGTGATGAAGAACTGATAGGGAGGAGGGCATGTTCTAGAGGATCCATCATGGTTAAGGAGTTTGGTGATGTAGGCTCAAGGGGTTTCTCCTCTAAGGATGACAGAAAAAGTGGCGATCCTTCTTCTTTTACAGTAAGAGTGGTGGGAGGAGATGTTTGGGAAATAGATAGGTTGGATAACATCCACTCATAGTCTTGCAGGGATGTGGTGTAAGAAGGCTCTTCTATGAGAAGAGAACTCTGGGCGGTTGATTCCTTTATGGGTAAAGGAATAGTGGGGTTGTCCTCTTGTCTTGATGAAGGAGAAGGGGGTGAGGACCCCTGCGTTGGTGAAGAGGCTTGATTCAAAATTTCCTTGATGGAAGCCCTTGGTTGGGAGTTGAAAACCACATGGATCTCATGCACACTCTTCTCCTCGGCTAAGGTTTCTTGGTTTGTGTTACTGTTAGATGAATGGTTTGGAAATGGTTTGTTGAAGATTTTTAAATTTTGATTAGCAGGGGCATTAGGATTATCGAGGGTTATATCCCCTACATCAACCATTTCCTACACTATGTTTTTCACCATCTTGTAGTTTTTGTGGTAGTGTCCCTTCACGTAATGGAAGTTCTGAAGTCAATTTCTTTATACCAAGAAGGTATAGTGTAGTCGGAATCAAACCTAGAGTGAGGTTTAACAGAGGCAAGGTGAGAACTCCCGCTTTAAGCAATTTTTCCAAGATCACATCATAAGTTTCTCCCAAGGGGGTGTACTTGATGGGCTTAGCTTTATACCTATAGGTGGGTTTCAACTGGGTATTAGACGGTGCTTGAGATTTGACCGTCACCGCGTGTATGACTCCTTTTGATTTTGAAGCGAGATGATGTGTGAGAATTGGTGGTGTTGGGTTTGTTGGTGGAGTCTTGGGTTTAGAAATTTGAGTTTTTGTTGCGCAACTTAAATTTATCCTCCTCTAAGGCTCGAATCTCTAGTTTTGAGCCATAGTAAAGGCCTCATCGTAGAGGTGTATAAATTTTGAATTTGGAGGTGGGAGAAATGTGTTTAGCGCAGGGCTGCGTAAAGAGTTCAATGAGCTCATCCCGAGGTAAGGCATAAGTAAGTGGTTGATGAGGCCTCGCCATCATCCAATGAAATCTATGATAGAATCATCTTCAAATTATCGATGGCATAGAGATTGGTAATGGATACTTTCTTTGCAATATTGATGGAGAAGTGATCTAAGAAAGATTGGGATAACTAGTTAAAGGAGAAGATTGAGTGCTGGGCTAAAGCACTATACCACTCTAAGGTAGGTCCTGATAAGGACATGGAGAAGGTACAGAGTAGTAAGGCATCGTCATGAGAAATCAGATAGCAGGCATGTCTAAATGATCACAAGTGTTGTTGAGGGTCCTCCTTACTACTAAAGCGAGTAAATTTCAGTAATTCCCATTGAGGAGGATATGTATGAAGGGGGACAGAAGGATGAATAGGATCCTAACAAAATTTCTCATATGTTAGGGTGTTACGGCTTCCTGAAACAGAAGCCTCAAGATTTTGCATCTTGTCCATCATCTGTTTGATTAAATCATTGGTTGGGTTAGATGATGGTGTTGTTGTCATAAATGGAGGAGGATTGGGCCAAGAGCCGCTACTAGACAATGGTGGGGTTGAATGTTGATAAGGTAACGATGAGGAATGTGTTGGGGTAGCTGAATAAGGGTGTCCTATATAAGATGTTGAGGCCACCGGATGAGTCTCGTGGAAATGAAAAGGTGGGCGAGCACGAGAAGGAAAGCACGCGTGGATAGATGGTAGAGAGCGAGTTATGAAAGAGGAAATCTGGGGGAGGGGTGAGGTAGGGGAAGTGGATATTAGTGATATGTGGGGCCCTAGATTAACCAAAGGAAGGAAAATTGGTGTAGTATGAACCACCGAAGCCACCGAGGGAGACGGGGCTAAGGATGAATACGGTGAGGTAGAGTTATTAGGTGGGGAAGGGGCTAAGTGAGTGGCTATACTAATAGGAATACCGAGAGAGGAGCTGGCCATCGGGTGTACGGTCGGGGTATGAGACAAATAATACTTGTATGGCGTTAGGATTAACATCCAAAAATTTGGAAAAGTCTAGATCTCATACAAGGATCTTGGGAAAAGCATTGGTGTCCGTAGGATTCCCATAGGATGAAAAGGGGGTGACTCAGGGAAAAGAAATAGAACAAGCATGTGAAACCATGGTGCAGCTTGTTGCCGTGTGATAACAACCATGGAAAGAAGATATAATAGGGAATTAATCAATCGAAATAGAAACAACAACAAAATTTTGGAATTGGTAGGTTACTTGGTTTGTCAGAAGCCATGAAACACAAAGAATCAAACACAAGAATCGATATCAATCTGGTAACTAATGTTGGTCGACGGTAGCAGGCGGGCTCGGTTAGTGTAACGATGTTGGTAGAATAGGACCAAGTGTCGATCCTTCCGTGAAGGTAAAGAGAGAATGTAAGAGGCTACTAGTTTGGGGATAACAAGGCATAGTATACCCACCAAACTGTCTGAAGTGATCACTGAGACAGGGTATAACAAAGAAACATAACTGAAAGAAAAGAAAAAAACAAGCAAGATGCACAAGAAAATCAAGAGACTAACCCTAAGATTAGTTTTAATCACTTTGGGCTTATGCCTTAGATGCAAGATGATGTCAATCCTAAACAAAATACCTGAGGGAGATTTCAATTTTATTTTGGCTTATAAGGCTACCTCAATCGAGCAGAGGAATACCGCGGGAAGGGGGGATGTTTGAGATGTTGTGTAGCTTATGATGTGATTTGGTATGTGTTGTGTAGTGAGAGTATGATTAATTTCTCATCAATACCATGGATATCACCCCACGTGTACGACCTGTTACTTAATCTACGTTCACTAGAATTAAAGATAGTAAGCAAGAATGTGATGCACGTGTTTTAAACCCAAATTGAAAATGATATTCGATGAAGCAAAGAAAGAGAAGAGGTTAAGAAGATGACTTTCACTAATGTAAAGATGCGAAAGAAAGACAAGTTCTTTTACCAAAATGACAAAATATTTTGTGAATATTTAGAAGAAAGAAACAACAAGTGTGCTCCCTATATGAAAACAAGCAAGAAAGAAAGAAACCCGAGAAGGGTCCCACCGGGCGTGCCAAAATGTTTTGCACAGAATTTTTGTTCCAGAATAGAGTTATTTCTATATTTTCATTCTCTTGAGAAACAGATAAGGGTTAGGGTTAGGAGGAATACATTGAGTGTTGGGAAGGTGTGCGCATACCATAGAGAGATCGACTGATCGATTGTGAAGAGCTCCTTTTTGTCTGGGAAGGACTACCTGTAAATAAGAATGCAAGACCACTAGATTTTTGTTAAACAATAAGTGAGGGAACTGCCTTGAGCCCAAGAAATATTAGACTTCCTTTCGAAGGTGGTTAGTTCCCTTTTAATACAAATTAATGCAAATGATAATAAAGAAGCTATTGTGAAATCATGATTTAGGTACCTCGTTACTAAAAGTAATAGAGACTAAACTACCAATAATAAAATGTCATGCTATTTGCTTGGTCACTGGTTATTGATACGTTCAGATCAAGTTACGAGGGGTAGAGAAGGTTGGATATGGGATTTTTAGAGGTAAATATGTGAAAGGTTGGGTTTTGGTATAAGTCACGGGGACCGATGCCGGTCCACTTGGATAACCGACGGTGGTTATAAAACCGGTACAATGCACGGGATAACCGATATTGGTAGGGGCAATGGTTTAGGTTTTTTTAAATGGAGGTTTGTTGTAAGGTGGTTATGGGGTTCAGAAGGTTGGTAGATGGTTGAGAGGAGTAGTAGGGTGATAGAGAAGACTCAAAGAGTGAGAAATCTATCTTTGGGGAAATATAGAGATGGATGAATGAAGGTTAGGTGCAGGGTGCTACCGGTGGTAGATCCAGGAGTGAGCTTATAATCACTATGAATCAAAAGTTCACACAGTAGTGTCTAGAAGCATACAAGATAATAAAAGAGACTACTTACTAGTTTCTGATGTGGATGCAGGTCCAAGGAATGCAGTGGCAAAGGAAAGGCTCAGTTGGGATGATCCGAAAATTGAAAGTGAGATGATGAAGCTATCCTCTAACTCTCCCAATGTTTGGATGAGTGTAACAACAATCTAGTTGCTCAGTTACAGTCTTGGGCTCAATAATCCTCTCTGCAAAATGAATTTGGATGCTTCCCAAAATTATTTCCCCTCTCTTGGTTTTGGTTGGGGGAGGTCATTTACGAGGAACTGATGATAGTTACCTAAGTGATGCCACTACGTAGGGATCGATGTCGGTTAGGTCAAAGTTGGCTATTTTTAGTAAAATAGCCAATTTTCCCTCCTTTTCTCCTAACGGGTTAGTTGTGGGCTTGGTCAAGTAATTATTAGGTTCATTTTGGTGTGGGTGAGGGTGATGAGTCATGGGTGTGGGTCTAGACCAAGTTATAGTTCTTAATTAGGTTACTTTAGGGTTAGGGCTAGGTCATGGTGAGTGGCGAGGTGAGGTGGTAGTGTTGGAGATGTGGATTTAATAATTAAAAGGTAATTAATAAATAATTAAGTGTGTAAGGTTTAGGTGGTGAGGTAGGGTTAGGTTGCAGATGATATACGGGCGAGATGGCATCGTAAGACCCAAATTTGGTGTCTACATTTGCCCCTTATTGTCATGTATCTTTTCTTGTAAAGTTACACCGACAATAATAAGAATTTTTATTCCGAATAGAGTTATTTATATCTTTTCATTCTCTTGAGAAATAGATAAGGGTTAGGGCTAGGAGGAATACCTGTTGAGTGTTAGGAAGGTGTGTACCTACCGTAGAGAGATCGAATGATTATGAAGAGATCCTTTTTGCCTGGGAAGGACTACCTATAAATAAGAATGCAAGACCACCAAATTTTTGTTAAAAAATAAGTGAGGGAACTGCCTTGAGCCCAGGAAATATTAGACTTCCTTTCGAAGGTGGTCAGTTCCCTTTTAATACAAATTAATGCAAATGATAATAAAGAAGCTATTGTGAAATCACGATTTAGGTACCTCGTTACTAAAATCAATAGAGACTAAACTACCAATAATAAAATTTCATGTTGTTTGCTTGGTCACCGTTTATTGATACATTAAGATCAAGTTACAGTGGTGGATAACGCTGGATATGGGATTTTTAGAGGTAAATAGGTGAAAGGTTAGTTTCTCGGTATAAGTCATAGTGATCGATGCCGGTCCACTAGATAATCGACTACGCTTATAAAATCCAAAAATTTGATAGGGGATAAATGATATCGGTAGAGGGGCAAAGGTTTAGGGGTTTTTAAATGGAGGTTGGTTGTAAAGGTGGTTATGGGGTTTAGAAGGTTAGTAGATTGTTGAGGGGAATAGTAGGGTGATAGAGAAGACTCGGAGAGTGAGAAATTTGTCTTTGGGGCAATATAAAGATGGATGAATGAAGGTTACGTGCGGGAGGTCTTTGCGGATCGTAGATCCATGAGTGAGCTTATAATCACTATGAATAAAAAGTTCACATAGTAGTGTCTAGAAGCATACAAGATAATAAAAGAGACTACTTACTAGTTTCTGATGCGGATGCAGGTCCAAGGAATGCAATGGCAAAGGAAAGGATCAGTTGGGGTGATCTGGCAATCAGAAGTGAGCTGATGAAGCTATCCTCCAACTCTCCCAATGTTTGGATGAGTGTGACAAAGCAATCTAGTTGCTTAGTTATAGTCTTGGGCTCAATACTACTCTCTGCAAAATGAATTCGGATGCTTGCCAAAATGAATTACCCTCCCTTTGTTTTGGTTGGGGGAGGTCATTTACATGGAACCGATGGCGGTTACCTAACCGACGCCGGTCACGTAGGGACTAATGTCGGTTAGATCATAGTTGGCTATTTTTAGTAAAATAGCCAACTTTCCTCCTTTTCTCCCAAGGGGTCGGTTGTGGGCTCAGTCAAGTCATTATTAAGTTCATTTTGGTGTGGGTGAGGGCGATGAGTCATGGGTGTGGTCTGGACCAAGTTATAGGTCTTAATTAGGTTACTTTAGGGTTAGGGTTAGGTCATGGTGAGGTGGTGAGGTGACGTGACAAGGTTAGATATGTGGATTTATTAATTATAAGGTAATTAATAAATAATTAAGTGTGTAAGGCTTAGGTGGTGAGGCGGGGTTAGGTTGCGAGATGAGATGCGGGGCACGGGCATCGTAAGACCCAAATTTAGTGTCTACACTCACCTTGTAAACTTCCTTTGAGCTCACCTTGCCAACTCACCTTGAGCTCGTTTGGTAGCTCACATGCAAGCTCACCTCAGAGATTACTGACAAGATCACCTTTGAGCTTGCCTCGGAGGTCATCGAGTAAATCACCTAGGAGCTCGGCTACGAGCTCGACAACTAGCTAGCTCAGAGCTTGTCGAGGATCTCAACTTGAGCTCCCGAAAACTCATCTAGGAGCTCTCCGATAGTTCACCTTTCCAGTTCACCTTGACCTCACCAAGGATATCACCAAGCCGCTCAACTTGAGCTCACCCAATAGTTTGTTAAGTACCTCACCCGAAAACTCACATGGGAACTCACCTATCAACTCACCTTGCCAACTCACCTTGAACTCGCTGAGGAGCTCACCTTGCCAACTCACCTTGAACTCGCTGAGGAGCTCACCTTGCCAACTCACCTTGAGCTCATCTGGTATCTCACCTTGATGTTTGTCAAGTATCTCACCTAACAGGTCACTTGAGAGCTCACCAAACATCTCATCAAGTAAGATGACTTGAGCTCACTTGTGAGCTCACCGAGTAGCTCAAAAGGGACCTCACGTGGAAGCTCGGCAAGTAGATCACTTGGGAGCTCACCTAACATCTCACCTGGGAGCTCCCCGAATAGCTCACCAAGTAGCTTGCCTAGGAGGTCTTCTGGGAGTTCATTGATAAGCTCAAGTTGAGCTCGCCAGGAGCTTGTCAAGTAACTTATGTGGGAACTCATAGTTCATCCAGAGCTCGTCAAGAAGCTCACCAAAACTTATATGGGAGCTCACCTTGCTAGCCTACCTTGAGATCACTGAGGAGATCACCTTGCCAACTCACCTTGAGCTTGTCTAGTAGCTCACCTCAGAGTTTGTCAAGTAGCTCACCAAGTAGCTCACCTGGGAGCTCACCTAACAGCTCATCTAGGAGCTCATTGAGCAGCTCACCGAGTAGGTTGACTTGAGCTCGCTTGTGTTTTCACCGAGTAGCTCACCGAGGACCTCACCAAGTAGCTTACTTGGGAGTTCACCTAGCAGCTCACCTAGGAGCTCACCGAATAGCTCACCAAGTAGCTCACCTAGGAGCTCTTCTGGGAGCTTGCTGATTAGCTCAAGTTGAGCTCACCCGAGAGCTTGTTGAGTAACTCGCATAGGAACTCACCTGGGAGCTCAACTAATAGTTCTCCTTGCCAACTCACCTTGTTCTCACCTTTCAAACTCACCTTCCCAACTCACCTTGAGCTCATCTGGTAGCTTGCATGTAAGCTCACCTAGGAGCTTGGCTGAGAGCTCAGCATGCAGCTTGCCTAGGAGCTCATCAAGCAACTCAACTTGAGATTTCCTAGAAACTCACCTGGGAGCTCACCTTGCCAACTCACCTTGAGTTTGCCCATGAGCTTACTGAGTGCCTTGACTTGAGCTCACCTAGGAGCTTGTCAAGCAGCTCACCCAAAAATTCACATGGGAGCTCACCTAATAGCTTGCCTTGCCATCTCACATGGGAGGTAGCCTTACCAACTCACCTTGATCTCACTGAGGATCTCACCTTTCCATCTCACCTTGAGTTCATTTGGTAGCTCACCTAGGAGCTCACCGAGAAGCTTACGAGTAGGTTGACTTGAGCTCACTTGTGAGCTTGCCAAGCAGCTTCATTAGGGTCCTTGCCTAAGAGCTCACCAAGTAGCTCACTTGGGAGATCACCTAGTAGCTCACCTAGGAGCTCACCGAATAGCTCACCAAGTAGCTAGCTTAGGATCTCTTCTGGGAGCTCGCTAATAAGCTCGAGTTGAGCTCACCTAGGAGCTCATCAAGTAACTCACTTAGGAACTCACCTAGGAGCTCACCTGATAGCTCACCTTTCTAACTCACCTTGAGCTCATCTGGTAGCTCACATGTAAGCTCACCTCGAGATTGCTGACAAGTTCACCTTTCAGCTCACCTGGGAACTCACCGAACAACTCACCTAGGAGCTTGGCTGGGAGCTAGGAAAGTAGCTCACCTAGGAGTTTGTCAAGTAGCTCAATTTGAGCTTACAGAGAAAACTCACCTAGGAGCTCACCTAAAAGCTTGGCTTTCTAGCTCACGTTGAGCTCACCCAAGAGCTCACCGAGTAGCTTGAATTGAGCTCACCTAGGAGCTCATCAAGTATCTCACCCAAAAACTCACATGTGAGCTCACCTGACAACTCACCTTACCAACTCACATGGGAGCTCACCTATCAACTCACCTTGAGCTCGTTAAGGAGCTCACCTTGCCAAATCACCTTGAGCTTGTCTGGTAGCTCACCTCAGAGTTCATTGAGTATCTCACCATGTAACTTACCTAACAACTTGCCCGAGAGCTCACCTAATAGCTCACCTGGGAGCTCACTAGGAAAATCACCAAGTAGGTTGACTTGACCTCACATGTGAGCTCACTGAGTAGCTTGTCATGAGCTCACCGAGTAGCTCGTCATGGACCTCACTTGAGATCTTGCTAAGTAGCTTGCTT
Organism: Taxus wallichiana var. yunnanensis; assembly: GCA_018340775.1. Classification (NCBI taxonomy): domain Eukaryota; kingdom Viridiplantae; phylum Streptophyta; class Pinopsida; order Cupressales; family Taxaceae; genus Taxus; species Taxus wallichiana. The sequence goes on from CM031233.1 coordinate 10,802,385, forward strand.
GGGAGCTCACCTAATAACTCACCTAGGATCTCACTAAATAGCTCACCATGTAGCTCACCTGGGAGCTCTTCTGGGAGCTCACCGATCAACTTGAGTTTAGCTCACCTTATAGCTCATGTTGCCAACTCACCTTGAGCTCACCTTGCCAACTCACCTTAAGCTCACCTTGCCAACTCACCTGGAGATCATATGGTAGCTCTCATGTAAGCTCACCTAAGAGATTGCCGATAATATCACCTTTGAGCTCACCTAGGATCTCCTCGAACAAATCACGTAGGAGCTTGACTAGGAACTCAAGCAAGTAGCTAATTTAGGAGCTTGTCGAGTAGCTCGACTTGAGCTTTCCCAAACTCACCTAGGAACTCACCTTACAGCTCACCTTGTTAACTTGTCTTGATCTCACCCAGAGCTCACCAAGTAGCTCGACTTGATCTTACCCAAGATCTGGTCAAACAGCTTCACCCAAAAAATCACATAGGATCTCACTTGATAGCTCACCTTACACACTACCTTGAGCTTGGAAGGTAGGTCACCTTGGAGTTTCTAGAGAAACTCACCAAGTAGCTCACCTAGGAGTTTACCTAACAACTCACCTAATATCTCACCTAACAACTTGCATGGGAGCTCACCAAGTAGGTTGACTTGAACTCACTTGTGAGCTCATTGAGCAGCTCTCCAGGGACTTCACCTGGGAGCTCACCAAGTAGCTCACTTGGGAGCTCACCTACTGGATTGCCTGGGAGCTCACCGAACAACTCACCAAGTAGCTCACCTGGGAGCTCTTCTAGGAGCTCACCGATCAGCTCAAGTTGAGCTCACCTAGGAGCTCATCGAGTAACTCACCTAGGAACTCACCTGGGAGCTCACCTAATAGCTCACCTTACCAACTCACCTTGAGCTCACATTGCCAACTGGCTCACCTTTGAGCTCACCTAGGAGGTCATCGAGCAGCTTAGCAAGGAGCTCGGCTGAGAGCTAGGTAAGTAGCTCACCTAGGAGCTTATTAACTAGGTTGACTTGAGCTTGCCTCGAAAAACTTACCTCCGGGAGCACATTTGATAGATCACCTTGCCATCTCACCTTGAGGTCACCCAGGAGCTTGAAAAATAGCTTAACTTGAGCTCACCCAGGAGCTCGTCAAGTAGCTCACCTAAGAGTTCATCAAGCAGCTCACGGGGAAACTTACATGGGAGCTCACCTAACAGCTCACCTTACCAACTCATATGGGAGCTCACCTATCAGCTCACCTATTCAGCTTGCCTTGAGATCGCTAAGGAGATCACCTTGCCAACTCACCTTGAGCTCATTTGGTAGCTCACCTCCAAGTTCGTTGAGAAAGTTGCTAAGTAACTCTATTGGGAGCTCACTAACTAGCTTGCCGAGTAGGTTGACTTGAACTCGCTCAGGAGCTCATCAAGCAGCTCACCTAAAAACATGCATGAGAGCTCACCTACAGCTTGCCTTGCCAACTCGCATGGGAGCTCCCCTATCAGCTCCCCTATCAGAGTTCATCGAGCAGCTTGCCACGTAGCTCACTTGTGAACTTGACTAATAGTTCACCTGGGAGCTCACCTAATAGCTCACCTAAGAGCTCATTGAGTAGATTGTCAAGTAGGTTGACTTCAACTCACTTCTGAGTTCACCGAGTAGCTCACCGGGGACCTCGCTTGGGAGCTTGCCAAGTAGCTCGCTCGGGAGCTCACCTATTAGCTCACATAGGAGATCACTAAATAGCTCACAAAGTAGCTCACCTGGGAGATCTTCTGGGAGCTCACCGATCAGCTCAAGTTAAGCTCACCTGAGAGCTTGTCAAGTAACTCTCCTGTGAACTCACCTAGGAGCTCACCTGACAGCTCACCTTTCCAACTCACCTTGAACTCACCTTCCCAACTCACCTTAAGCTCACCTTGCTAACTCACCTTGAGCTCATCTGGTAGCTCACATATAATCTCACCTCAGAGATTACCGATAAGCTCACCTTTGAGCTCACCTGGGAGCTCACCGAGCAGCTCACCTAGGAGCTCGGTTGGGAGCTCGGCAATAGGTCACCCAGAGCTTGTCGAGTAGATCAACTTTAGCTTACCTGAAACTCACCTGGAGCTCACCTTAAGCTCACCCAAGATCTCACTAAGCAACTCGACTTGAGCTCACCTAGGAGCTCATAAAGTAGCTCACCCTAAAACTCACATGGGAGCTCACCTGACAGCTCACCTAGAAACTCACATGGGAGGTCACCTGATAGCTCACCCGAAACATGCATGGGAGCTCACCTATCAGCTCACCTTAAGCTTGCTGAGGAGCACACCTTGTTAACTCACCTTGAGATCTTCCTGTAGCTCACCTCGAGTTTTACAAGAAGCTTACCAAGTAGCTCGCCAGGATCTCACCTAACAGCTCACCTGGGAGCTCACCTACCAAATCACCTCAAATCTCACCGAGTAGCTCACCGAGTAGGTTAACTTGAGCTCACTTGTGAGCTCACCAAGTAGCTCACCAAGGACCTCACCTGGGAGCTCACCAAGTATCTCACTTAGGAGCTCACCTAGCAGCTCACCTTGGAGCTTGCCAAACAACTCACTAAGTAGCTTACTTGAGAGCTCTTATGGGAGCTTGCCGATCAGCTCAAGTTGAGATCACCTAGGAGCTCATTGAGTAACTCACCTAGGAAATCACCTAGGATCTCACCTGATAGCTTGCCTTGTTAACTCCCCTTGAGCTCACCTTGTTAACTCACCTTGAGCTCATTTTTTAGGTCACATGTAAGCATCACCTCAGAGATTACTAACAAGCTTACATTTTAGCTCACCTAGGAGCTCACTGAGCAGCTACCCTAGGAGCTTGGCTCGGAACTTGGCAAGCAACTCACCCAGAAGCTCATCGAGCAACTTGACTTGAGCTTGCCTCGAAACTCACCTGGGGCTCATTTGACACTCACCTTGCCAACTCACCTTGATCTTACATAGGAGCTCACCGAGTAGCTTGACTTGAGCTCACATGGGAGCTTGTCAAGTAGCTCACCCAAAAACTCACATGGGAGCTTGCCTAATAGTTCACCCAAAACTCACGTGGGAGCTCACCTATTAGCTTGCCTTGTCAATTCACCTTGAGATCACTTAGGAGATCACCTTGTCATCTCACCTTGAGCTTGTCTGGTTGCTTAACTCGAGTTCATCAAGAAAATCGCATGGGAGCTTCACTAAATGCTCTCCCGGGAGGTCACATAATAGCTTACCTGGGAGATCACCGAGTAGCTTGTTGAGTAGGTTGACTTGAGCTTGCTTGTGAGCTCACCGAGTAGCTCACTGGGGACCTCACATGGGAGCTCAACAAGTAGCTCACTTGGGAGCTCACATAGAAGCTCGCCAAACATCTTGTCAAGTAGCTCACCTAGGACCTCTTTTTAGACCTCACCAATCATTTGGAGTTGATCTCACCCAAGAGCTAGTCAAGTAACTCACCTAGGAACTCACAGCTCATCCAAGAACTCATCAAGTAGCTTTCTGAAAAATCACATGGGAGCTTGCCTTGCCAACTCACCTTGAGCTCACTAAGGAGCTCACCTTGCCAACTCACCTTGAGCTCATCTAGTAGCTCACCTTGGAGTTCATGGAGTATCTCACTAAGTAGCTTGCCTGGGAGCTTACCTAACATCTCACCTAAGAGCTCACCTAATAGCTCATTTGTGAGCTTGCTGGGGACCTTTCCTGGGAGCTTGCCAAGTAGCTCACTTGAGAGCTTGCTTAGCAACTCACCTAGGAGCTCACTAAATAGTTCACCAAATATCTCACCTAGGAGCTTGCTGATCAGCTCAAGTTGAGCTCACCTAAGATCTTATCAAATAACTCACCTGAGAACTCACATGGAAGCTCACCTAACAACTTACCTTGCCAAATCACCTTGAGCTCATCTAGTAGCTCACGATAAGCTCACCTTAGACATTGCTAACAAGCTCACCTAAGATCCCACTGAGTAGATCACCTAGGAGCTCAGTGGGGAGCACGGTAAGTAGCTCACCCAGGTCCTCGTCGAGTAGCTAGACTTGAAATTATACGAAAACTCACCTCATAGCTCACCTAACATGTTACCTTCCTAGCTCACCTTGAGCTTACCCACGAGATCACTAAGCAGCTTGACTTGAGTTCATTAAGTAGATCACCCCAAAACTCACATGGGAGCTCACTTGACAGCTCACCTTACCAACTCGCATGGGAACTCACCTATCAGCTCACCTTGAGCTCACTGAGGAGATCACCTTACCAACTCACCTTGAGCTCATTTGGTATCACACTTTGAGCTTGTCAAGCAGCTTACAAAGTAGCTCACCTAGGAGCTTACACGGGAGCTCAATGAGTAGCTCACTGAGTAGGTTGACTTGAGCTTGCTTGTGAGCTCACTTGTGAGCTCATTGAGTAGCTCACTAGGGACCTTACATGGGATCTTGCCAAGTAGCTCACTTGGGAGCTCACCTAGTAACTCACTTGAGAGCTCGCAAAGTAGCTCACTAGAGAGCTCTTCTAGGAGCTCGATGATCAGCTCAAGTTGAGCTCACCCGGGAGCTCGTCGAGTAACTCACCTAGGAACTTTCCTGGGAGCTTGCCTTGCTAACTTGCCTTGAGCCCACCTTACCAACTTACCCTAAGCTCACCTTGCCAACTCACCTTGAGCTCATCTAATAGCTCACATGTAATCTCACCTCAGAGATTGCTAACAACCTCACCTTTGAGCTCACCTGGGAACTCACCTAGAGATCCCCTTGAGCTCAACAAGTAGCTCACCTAGGAGCTCAACAAGCATCTCTACTTGAGCTTGCTGGAAACTCACCCGAGCTCAACTTGCCAGTGTCCCTGAGCTTTCCCGGAGCTCACCTAATAGCTCACCTTAAGCTCACCCAGAGCTCACCCAAAGCACCTCAATCGAAGCTCACATGAGAGCTTGTTAAGTAGCTCACCTAAAAACTCACATAAGAGCTCACCTGCGAGCTCACCCTTACAACTCACATGAGAACTCACCTATCAGCTCACCTTGCCATCTCACTTGAGCTCACATAGGATCTCACCTTGCCAACTCACCTTGAGCTCATCTGGTATCTCACCTTAGAGTTCATCAAGTAACTCACCTAAGAGCTCACCTAGGAGCTCACCAAGCAGCTTCATCGAGTCGGATGACTTGAGCTTGCTTGTGAGATCACCGAGTAGCTCACCGGGTCCTTACAGGGAGTTCACCAAGTATCTCACTTAGGAGATCACCTAACATCTCACTTGGGAGCTCACCTGATAACTCACCTTGCCAACTCACCTTGAGATTTCCTTGCTAACTCACCTTGAGCTCACCTTACCAACTCACCTTGAGCTCATCTAGTAGCTCGTATGTAAGCTCACCTAAGAGATTGCTGATAATCTCACCTTTGAGCTCGCCCAAAATTTCATCAAGCATCTTAGCTTGAGCTTGCCCAAAAAATCACGTAGGAGCTCACCCGACATCTCACCTTGAGATCACCTAGGAGCTCACCTAGTAGCTCGCTTGGAAACTCGCATGGGAGCTCACCTAAAAACTCACCTTTCCAACTCACATGGGAGTTCACCTTAACAACTCGCCTTAAGATCATCTGGTAGGTCACCTTGGAGTTTGTCAAGTAGCTTTCCTAATAGCTCGCCTCGGAGCTCACCTAACAACTTGCCTGGGAGCTTACCTAACAGCTCGCCTTGGAGCTCATCGAGCAACTTACTGAGTAGGTTGACTTGAGCTTGTGTGTGAGCTTGCCAAGTAGCTCACATGGGAGCTCTTCTAGGAGCTTGTCGATTAACTCAAGTTTAGCTTACTCCGGGAGTTCATCAAGTAACTCACCTAGGAAATCACCTTGGAGCTTGCACGATAGCTCACGTTAACAACTCACCTTAAACTTTCCTTTCCAACTCACCTTGAGCTCGCCTTGTCAACTCACTTGAAGCTGATTTGATAGCTCACATGTGAGCTCACCTAAGAGACTACAAGATCACCTTTAAGCTCACCTGGGATCTCATTGAGTAGCTCACCTAGGAGCTCAACCCCGGTAGCTCAACAAGCATCTTGTCCAGGAGCTTGTCGAGCATCTCGACTTGAGCTTTCCTGGAAACTCACCTAGGAACTCACCCAACAGCTCCCCTTACTAGCTCGACTTGAGCTCGCCTCAAAGTTTCTTGAGCAGCTTCGAGTTGAGTTCACCCAGGAGCTCATCGAGTAACTAACCTAGGAACTCACTTGATAACTCACCTTGCCAACTCACCTTGATCTCACCTTGCCAAATGTCTCACCTTTGAGCTCACCTAGAAGCTCACCTAGCAACTCAAATAGGAGCTATCCTGGGAGCTCGACAAGCAACTCACCCAGGAGCTTGTCAACAAGCTCGACTTGAGATTTCTTGAAAACTCACGAGGGATCTCACCTTACAGCTCACCTTGCCAGCTTACATTGAGCTTTCCCAGGAGCTTGCCAAGTAGCTCAATTTGAGCTCACCTGGGAGTTAGTCAAGTAGCTCATGCAAAAACTTAGATCGGACCTTACCTTATCAAATTGGATGGGAGCTCACCTATTAGCTTTCCTTGCTAGCTCACCTTGAGATCACTGAGGAGCTCATGTTACCAACTCACCCCGAGCTTTTCTCGGTAGCTCACCTTAGAATTCATCAAGTAGCTCACCCGAGAGCTCACCGAGTAGTTTGACTTGATCTCACTTGTCAACTCGCTTGGAAGCTCACCGAGTAGCTCGTGCCGGGACCTCACTTGGGAACTCGCCAAGTAGTTCACTTGGGAGCTCACCTAGTAGCTCACCTAGGAGCTCACCGAAGAGCTCACGGAGTATCTCATGTGGGAGCTCTTCTTGGAGCTCACCGAACAGATTGAGTTAAGCTCACCTTAGAGCTCATCGAGTAACTCACCTGGGAACTCACTTGGGAGGTCACCTGAAAGCTCACCTTGCCAACTCTCCTTGAGCTCATCTAGTAGCTCACATGTAAGCTCACCTCAGAGATTACTGACAAGCTCACTATTGACCTCTCTTGTGAGCTCACCGAGAAGCTCACCTATGAGATTGGCTAGGAGCTCAGTAAACAGCTCACCCAGGAGCTTGTTGAGTAGCTAGACTTGACCTTACCCAGAAACTCATGTGGGAGCTCACCTGACTCACCTTGGCTCACCTTGAACTCACCCAGGAGATTCACCGAGCAACTTGACTTGATCTCACTGGGAGCTAGTCAAGTAGCTCACCCGAAATCTCACATGGGAGCTTACGATAGCTCACCTTTCCAACTCATATAGATACTCACCTATAAGCTCACCTTGCTAGCTTGCCTTGAGATCGCTAAGGAACTCACCTTGTAAATTCACCTTGAACTCATCTAGTAGCTCACATGTAACCTCACCCCGCAGATTGCCGACAAGCTCGCCATTGACCTCTCTTGTGAGCTCACTGAGAAGATCACCTAGGAGATTAGCTAGGAGCTTGGCAAACAACTCACCCAGGAGCTTGTTGAGTAGCTAGAATTGAGCTTACCCAAAACTCATGTGGGAGCTCACCGACAACTCACCTTGGCAGCTCACCTTGAACTCACCCAGGATCTTACCGAGAAACTTGACTTGATCTCACCCGGGAGCTAGTCAAGTAGCTCACTTGAAATCCCGCATGGGAGCTTAACTAATAGCTCACCTTTCCAACTCACATGGAACCTCACCTATCAGCTCACCTTACTAGCTTGCCTTGAGCTCACTGAGGAACTCACCTTGCTAACTCACCTTGAGCTCATCTAGAAGCTCACCTTGGAGTTAATTGAGTACCTCACTAAGTAGCTCACCCGTTGGAAGCTCACCTAGAAGCTCACCTAACAAATCACCTAGGAGCTCAACTCGGGAGCTTGCGTAACAACTCACTTGGGAGCTCACCGATAAGTTTACTAAGTAGGTTTACTTGAGCTCACTTGTGAGCTTATTGGGACCTCACCTAGGAGCTCACTAAGTAGCTTACTTGGGAGCTCACCTAGTAGCTCACCTGGGAGCTCACCAAATAGCTCACCAAGTAGCTCACCTAGGAACTCTTCTAGGAGCTCACCGATCAGCTCGAGTTGAGCTCACCGGGAGCTCATCGAGTAACTTACCTGGGAGCTTGTCAAGTAACTCACCTGGGAGCTCACTTGGGAGCTCACCTGATAGCTCACCTTACAAACTCACCTAGAGCCTACCTTGCCAACTCACCTTGAGCTCACCTTACCAACTCACCTTGAGCTCATCTGGTAGCTCATATGTAAGATCACCTTAGAGATTACTAACAAGCTCACTTTGAGCTCACATGGGAGCTCACCGAGTGGCTCACCTAGGAGCTTGGTTGGGAGCTCAACAAGTAGCTCACCCAGAGCTTGTTGAGTAGCTTGACTTGATATTTCCTAGAAACTCACCTGGGAACTCATGTGATAGCTCACCCAAGAGCTTACTGAGCAGCTCGACTTGAGCTCAACCGGAGCTTGTCTAGAAGCTCACCTAAAACTCACATGGGAGCTCACCTATAAGGTCACCTTGCCAACTTGGCTTGAGCTTGCTAAGGAGCTCACCTTACCAACTCACCTTGAGCTCATCTTGTAGCTCACCTTGGAGTTTTTGAGTAGCTTGCCATGTAGCTCACATGGGAGCTCACCTAATAGCTCGCTTGGGAGCTCACGAAGTATCTCACTAAGTAGGTTGACTTGACCTCACTTTTGAGCTCGCTTGTGAGCTCACCGAGTAGCTCACCGGGGACCTCACATGGGAGCTCACCACATAGATCACTTGGGAGCTCACCTAGCAGCTCGCCTGGGAACTCATGGAACAACTTGCTAAGTAGCTTGCTTGGGAGATCTTCTAGAGCTCACCGATAAACTTGAGTTGATCTTACCTAGGAGCTCATCGAGTAACTCACTTGGGAACTTAGTTGGGAGCTCACCTAATAGCTCACCTTGCCAACCTGACCTTAAGCTCACCTTGCCAACTCACCTTGAGCTCATTTGGTAGTGTGCATGTAAGTTAACCTCAGAGATTGCTGACAAGCTCACCTTTGAGCTCACTTGGGAGCTCACGAGTAGCTCACCTAGGAGATGGGCTGGGAACTCGTAAGCAGCTCACTCAGGAGCTTTTAGAGCATCTTGACTTGATCTTGCCTAGGAGCTCATCAAGTAGCTCGCCCGAAAAATCAAATGGGAGCCCACCCGATATCTCACCTTGCCAACTTGAATGGGAGCTCAACTATAAACTCACCTGTAAACTCACCTTGAGCTCAATGAGGAGCTCACCTTTCTAACTCACCTTAAGCACATCTGGTAGCTTTCCTATGAGTTCATTGAGTAGCTTGCTAAGTAACTCACCCGGGAGCTCACCGAGTATCTCATCGGGGACCTCACTGGGAGATCACCAAACAACTCACCAAGTAGCTCACCTGGGAGCTTGTCGAGTAAATCACCTAAGAACTTGACTATAGGCTCACCCGATAGAACACCTTACCAAATCACCTTGAGTTCACCTTTCCAACTCACCTTAACCTTACTTTGCTAACTCACCTTGTGCTCATCACTGTAACTCACATGTAATCTCACCTAAGAGATTACCGACAAGCTCACCTTTGAGCTTTCCCGAGAGCTCATAGAAACAGCTCACCTAAGAGCTTGGATGGAAGCTTAGAAAGAAGCTCACCCAGAGCTCACCCGACAGACTTGCCTTACCAACGTACCTTGAGCTTACCTAGGAGCTCACCAAGTAGCTCGACTTGAGCTCACATAAGAGCTCATCAAGTTGCTCACCGAAAACACACATGGGAGCTCACCTTACTAACTTGCATGGGAGCTCACCTATCATCTCACTTAGGACCTCACCTTGCCAACCCACCTTATGTTTTTTTGGTAGCTCACCTCAGAGTTCATTGAGCATCTCACCAAGTAGCTCACCCAACAACTCACCCGGGAGCTTCCCTAACAACTAACTCCGGGAGCTCACCTAACAGCTCACTTGGGAGCTCACCGAGAAGCTCACCGAGTAGGTTGACTTGAGCTCACTTGTGAGCTCACCGAGTAGCTCACTAAGGACCTCACCTGGGAGCTTGCCAAGTAGCTCACTTGGGAGCTCACCGAATAACTTGCAAAGTAGCTCACTTGGGAGCTCTTTTAGGAGCTCACCGATCAGCTCGAGTTGAGCTCACACAGGAGCTCATCGAGTAACTCTCCTGGGAACTCACCTAGGAGCTCACCTGATAACTTGCCTTACCAACTCACCTTGAGCTCACCTTACCGACTCACCTTGAGCTTTCCTTGCCAACTCACCTTGAGCTCATCTGGTAGCTCACATGTAAGCTCACCTTAGAGATTGCTGATAAGCTCACATTTGAGCTCACTGGGAGCTTATCGAGTAGCTCACCTATGAGCTCAGCTAGGAGCTTAGCAAGTCACTCAACTTTAGCTTGTCTAGAAACTCACCTCGGAGATCATTTAACACTCACCTTTCCAGCTCACCTTGAGCTCACCCATGAGCCCGCCAAGAAGCTCACCCGAAAAGTCATCTTATAGCTCACCTAGAAAATTGCATAGGAGTTCACCTTGCCGGCTCTCCTTGAGCTCGCTAAGGAGCTAATCTTGCTAACTCATCTTGGGCTTTTCTCGGTATGTCACCTCAAAGTTTTTCAAGCAACTTGCTAAGTAGCTTATATGGGAGTTCACCGAGCAGATCTCCGAGTAGGTTAACTTTAGCTAACTTGTGAGTTCACTTGAAGTTCGAGTCACACCAAGGGGACCTCGTTTGGGAGCTCACCAAGTAGCTCACTTAGAACCTCACCTAGCAGCTCGCCCGGAAGGTTGCTAAATAGCTCACCAAGTAGCTCTTCCGGGAGCTCGCTGATCGATCTAGTTTAGATCACCTAGGAGCTCATCGAGTAACTCGTCTAGGAACTCACCCAGAGGCCACCCGATAGCTCACCTTACCAACTCTTGTTGAGCTCACCTATCTAACTCTACTTGATCTCACCTTGCCAACTCACCTTGAGCTCATCTAGTAGCTCGTATATAAGCTCACCTTAGAGATTGACGATAAGATCACTTTTGAGCTCACCTGGGAGCTCATAGAGTAGCTCACCTAAGTGCTCCCCTTGGAGCTTGGCAAGTAGCTCACCTAGGAGCTCTTCAAGTAGCTTTACTTGAGCTTTCCTAGAAACTCCCTTGGGAGCTCACTTTGCCAAACTTGCCTTGAGCTTTCCCGGGATCTCGCCGAGAAACTTGACTTGATGTCACCCGTGATTTTATCAACTAGCTTGCCTAAAAATTACATGTGAGCTCACATGATAGCACACCTTTCCAATTGGCATTGGAGCTCACCTTACTAGGTCACATTGAGCTCGTTGAGGAGCTCACATTGCTAACTCACCTTGAGCTCATCTAGTAGCTCACCTTAAAGTTTATCAAGAAAATCTCCAAGTAGCTTGCCTAGGAGCTCATCTAACAGCTTTCCTAGGAGCTCACCTAATAGCTCACCCGGAGCTCATTGAGTATGTTGACTTGAGCTTGCTTGTGAGCTCACCAATCAGCTTGTCAGGGACCTCACCTAGGAGGTCAGCAAGTAGCTTGCTTTGGAGCTCACCTAACAACTTTCCTGGGAGCTCGTCGAATAGCTCACCAAGTAGATCACCTTGAGCTCTTACGGGAACTCACTAATTAGCTTGAGTGAGCTTGCCCAGATATTCTCAAGTAACTCCCTACGAGCTTGCTTGACAGCTCACCTTGCTAACTCACTTTGAGCTCACCTTCCTAACTCACCTTGAGCTCACCTGAGAGCTCACCAAGCATCTCACTTAGGAGCTTGGTTGGGAGCTTGGCAAGTAGCTCACCTAGAAGCTCATCGAGGAGATCGACTTGAGCTTTCCGAAAACTCACCCAGAGCTCACTTGATAGCTCACCTTCCAACTCACTTTGAGCTTGCCTAGGAGCTCACCAAGCAGCTCAACTTGAGCTCACCTGGGATCTCATCAAGTAGCTCACCCAAAAACTCACATGGGAGCTCACCTGACAACTCACCCAGAAACTCACATGGGAGCTTACCTATCAGCTCACCTTGAGCTCGTTGAGGACCTCACCTTCCCAAATCACCTTGAGCTCGTCTTGTAGCTTACCTCAAAGTTTTTTGAGTAGCTCATCAAGCATCTCACCTGGGAGCTCACTGAGTAGGTCACCAAGTAGGTTTACTTGAGCTTACTTATGAGCTCACTAGTGAGCTTGCCAAGCAACACGTCAGGGACCTCACCTAGGAGCTCACCAAGTAGCTCGATTTGGAACTCACCTAGTAGCTCACCTAGGAGCTCACCAAACAGCTCGCAAAGTAGCTCATCTAGGAGATCTTATGGGAGCTCACCGATTACCTCGAGTTGAGATCACAGGGAGATCATCGAGTAACTCACTGGTACCTCACCCGGGAGCTATCCTGAAAGCTCTTCTTGCCAACTCACCTTGAGATTGCCTTACCAACTCACCTTGAGCTCATCTAGTAGCTCGCATATAAGCTCACCTAAGAGATTACCGAAAATCTCACCTTTGAGCTCACCTGGGAGTTCACCAAGTAGCTCACCTAGGAACTCAGCTGGGATCTCGTAAAGTAGCTCACCCGGGAGCTCATTGAGCCATTCGATTTAAGCTTGCCTAGAAACTCACCTTGCCAAATAACCTTGCCAACTCACCTTTCCATCTCACCTTGCCATATCACCTTGCCAACCGACCTTGAGCTCACCAAGTAGCTCGACTTGAGCTCGATCGGGAGCTCATCAAGTAGCTCATTAAAAACTCACATGGGAGCTAACCTAATAGCTCACCTTGCGAACTCACATGGGAGCTAACCTATTAGCTCAGCTTGCTAGCTCACCTTGAGCTCGCTGAGGAGTTCACCTTACCAAATTTCCTTGAGCTCATCTGGTAGCTCACCTTAGAGTTCATCGAGTAGCTCACAAGTAACTTGCCTAGGAACTCACCTAACAACTCACCTGGGAGATCACCGAGTAGCTCTCTGAGTAGGTTGACTTGAGCTTTCTTGCGAGCTCACTAAATAGATCATCAACTAACTCACTTGGGAACTCACCTTGGAGCTTTCCCGACAACTCACCTTGCCAACTCACCTTGACCGCACCTTGCAAACTCATCTTGCCAACTCACCTTGAACTAATCTGTAGCTCACATGTAAGCTCGGTTAAGAGATTTCTAACAAGCTCACCTAAGAGCTCTTCCAGAACTCGCCGATCAACTCGAGTTGAGCTCGTATGGGAGATTTTGAGTAACTCACTTGGGAGCTCACCTAACATCTCACCTTGTCAACTCACCTTGATCTCACCTTGAGATCATCTAGTATCTTGCATGTTAGGTCACGTCACGATTACTTAAAATATCACTTTTGACCTCATCTAGGAGCTTGGTGGGAGCTCGACAAGTAGTTCACCCAGAGCTCATCGAATGGGAGCTCACCCGACATCCAACCTTGCCAATTCACCTTTAGTTCACCTTACCAACTCACCTTGATCTCACCTTACCAACTCACCCCGAGCTCATCTAGTAGCTCATATTTAAGCTCACCTCGATACTACCTACAAACTCACCTTTGAGCTCACCGGGAGCTCACCGACCAGCTCGCTAGGTGCTTAGAAGCATCTCACCTAGGAACTCATCAAGTAGCTCAACTTAAACTTTCCTAGAAACTCATCTCGGGAGCTCGCCTAATAACTCACCTTGCCGGCCACCTAGGAGCTCCCCAAGGAGCTCCACTTGAGCTCACCAGGAGCTCATCAAGTAGATCACCTAAAAATCATATGGCAGCTCACCCGATAGCTCACCTTGCTACGTCAACTGTTTCACACGAAATGGTTTCGTTCTGGATTAGAGTTGCTTCTATCCTTTCATTCCTTTGAGAAACAGAGATAAGGGTTAGGGCTACGAGGAATACCTATTGAATGTTGAGAGGGTGTACGTGTACCATAGAGAGAGATCGATCAATTACAAAGAACTCCTTTTTGTCCTGGAAGGAATACTGCAAGTAAGAATACAAGACCACCAGATTCTAATTAGATAATAAGTGAGGGAACTGCCTTGGGCTCAGAAAATATGAGACTTCCTTTCGAAGGTGGTCAGTTCCCCTACTAATATGAATTAACACAAATTCTAACAAATAAGCTATTGTCCAATTACAATTTATTTACCTTGTTAGAACAATAGAGAAACGGCTGGTCTTGGTTTTGAATCACAAAGACCGATGCGGTCACACACACCGTCTTGGTTCTTGATAACTAATATCGGTAGGGGTAGTGATTTAGGGGCTTTGGTGAAGGTTGGCTATAAGATGGCTATATGATAGCTATGGTGTTTATAAGGTTGGTAAATGATTGGGGATAGGTAATGAGGTGATGGAGAAGACTCAGAGAGTATGGGGGATATTTTTGGGGCAATGTAGGGGTAGAGCAATGTGAGTTAGATGGAGTGTGTTACCGGTAGTGGACCTGGGAGTAAACTTGTAATTACTATGATTTAGAAGTCCAAGAAATATTATTAAAAGAACGTACAAGATAGTACTTACTAGTTCCTGATGAAGATGTGGGTTCAAGGACTGTGATGACGAAAGCAGGGTTTAGGCAGGATGATCTGACAATCCAAGATGAGCTATCTTCCCTCCCAATGCTTGGATGAGTGTCACTGGGCTCTGGTTACTTAGTTGCAGTCTTGGGCTTGATGTCCTTCCCTGCAAACTCCTCTCTTTTCTTTACTTGTCTCTGCTCGGCCAAGTGAAATCCTGATTCTTCCAATGACTTATGATCCGGATCCAAATGAAAAATTCAACCCCTTTTTTTTGGGTGGGGGAGGTCATTTACAGAAACCGATGGCGGTTATGTAACCGATGGCGGTCGAGTAGGAACTGATGTCGGTTAAGTCAAAGTGGGCTATTTTTAGTAAAATAGTCAACTTTCCCTCATTTTCTCCCGAGGGATTAGTGGTGGGCTTGGTCAAGTCATTATGAGGTTGGTTTTGGTGCGGGTGAGGAGTAATTAGTCATGGGTGTGGATGTAGACCAAGTTATAGGTCTTAATTAGGTTAGTTTAGGGTTAGGACTAAGTCATGATGAGGTGGCGAAATGAGGTGGCAAGTTTAGAGATGTGGATTTATTAATTATAAGGTAATTAATAAATAATTGTGTAAGGTTTAGGTGATGAGGTTAGGTTACAAAATGAGATGCGGGGCACAAGGGGTCATAAGACACAAATTTGGTGTCTACATTAGCCCCTTGTTGTCGTGTAGTTTGTCTTGTAAAGCTGCACTAACAATAATAAGAAGTGGTTACTCCTGTTAAGGGTATGGGTAATACCCTCAAATCTATCACGATTGAGGTAGCGTGAAATCGGGGATAGGGTTGATAAAGGGTAACTAATGTTGAGATGGTGGTAAGATGGTGGGGTAGGTCAAAGGAAGCAGACGCACGTTGAAATGCGAGGAGTGTGATCATTGTACATGATTTGAAGAGCAAACAAGCAATTCATAGTGCAAAGGTCGATAGTTTATCCAAACAAGGGTGATATAATCCTAGTATCCAAGGCATAGGAAGTACCTCCGGGGGATATAACGGGTAAGGTACGAGAACGTTTAGGCATGTTTGGCGCACAAATGGTTGGTTTGGTTGAGATAAATGTCACGGTATTGGTCTAGGCAATGTTGGTCGACTGATCAAGTCAAGTACCCTAATCATGCTAAAACATGAATAGGTGAGCTCGATTGAACAAAAGGCTACATGATGGGTGGATAAAATTGTAATTTGTTGGTTTTGGGTGAGGTATTTAATTGGTGCGGCCTTGGGTCGGCCGATTGATTGGTGAGGGCCATGGGTCGGGCCTGATTGGTTGGTTACGGCCTTGGGTCGGGCCAAATGGTTGGTTGCGGCCTTGGGTCGAGCCAAATGGTTGGTTGCGCCTTGAATTGGGCCGATTGGTTGGGTGTGGCGTTGGTCGAGCCAAATTGGTTGAGTATGGCCTTGGGTGAGGCCAAATTAGTTGGGTGTGGCCTTGGGTCGGGCCTAATTGGTTGGTTGCGGCCTTGGGTCGGGCCAAATTGGTTAGTTGCAGCCTTGGGTCGGGCCAAATGGTTGGTTACAGCCTTGGGTCGGGCCAAATGGTTGGTTGCGGCCTTGGGTTGGGCCTGATTGGTTGGTTGCGGCCTTGGGTCGGGCCAAATTGGTTGGTTACTGACCTTGGTCGAGCCAAATGGTTGGTTAAAGCCTTGGAGTCCGCCAAATGGTTGGTTGTGGCCTTAGGTTTGACCAAATGGTTGGTTGCGGCCTTGGGTCGGGCCAATGAAGTCAAAAAAGGCTATTTAGCAAAGGAGGGTATAGGCGATGTGGTGAGAAAGGGAGACTAGTGAATAAGGGCAGAAATTGAGGTAAAATAGGGATTAAACCGATATCGATTCTCTATGACCGGTATCGGTTAGATGACCGATACCGGTTGGTTAGGGCATAATATAACCGATATCGGTTATAGGTCAAAAACCTATAAAAAGAAAAATACGGCCTGTCATTGTCACATTGTCAATTTGAAAACCAATTTTAGTTGTCTGAGGTGTTTTAGTGAGATTGTTGAATTTTTCGGCTGAGGTGGCATTATTTGAGTGGAGAAGTGAGTGGTTGGTAGGCCCCAGCGAGTAGGAGGCAGCATTTGATTGGTGGAGGACCCAGCAGAGGAGATTTAGAGCCATGGCACAGCCAGGAGGAGTAGGAGGTGCTGGACCAGCTGGACCACCACCACCTATCCCACCACGATGACATGTCATCGTACCGGTAGGTTCGAAACCTCTCATTATGTGAATTTAATGTTGTTAAGCTAGATTTGGGTTTTGGGTAGGAATCCAAGTTTTTAATAAAATAATTAATAAATTGAAGTTGTTTGAAAAATGGAGAGGGTAGGTGGGTTAGTTAGGCTAAAATGGTAGGGTGGGTAGGTTTTAGGGTTTTCAATGGGTAAAAGGGGAGTAATAGGCAAAAAATGGGTTTGGGGGCTACGTCGGGTTCGGATCCGGTGGATAGTGACCGATGTCGATCACTAGGTGACCGGCCTCGGTCAATAATTTTTAGGGAATCTAGGTTGTGGGCGGGGAGCAATAACAATGATTTGGTACAATACACGAGAGTTGACACAACGAGGTTTGACATTCACTTATGGTACAATGTATGCAACACACCTTGAGGAAACAAGGTGACAGAAGGGTATTAATGATAGTGGTGGGGTATTATGCATTACCGAGGGCGGAGGGGGAAGATTTCCAAAAGAATTGATGAGTGTTATTTGGGAAATGATAGAAAGAAGCATGACTTTTGCATGGGCACCCGCATATTTGGCGAGAGTTATACAGGGGTTTATGGGCCTGCAGGTGAAAACATAGGGACGACACTAGATTGTTCATACTTATTACATTGTTGGGCCTATGAGCACATTGTTTGTGTGTGACCGATAGGCTAACCCATCCAAATCGGGAGACAGGAGTACAAAGGTTGGGATTCGATGATGGGTCCAAATAGAACAAGAGGCAAGATCCTGTGCCATGATAGATGACATCGAGTATTATAGGTAGGTATGGGAGATGGTGACGATTGTGGATATTTTTGGAGGCCTTATGGGAACTATATGGTGACAGAGAACATAGCTGAGGAGTTGAGGGGTGTAGAGCGATTGAGGTGGATCGCAGGGCACAGGCCAGGTGAATACGAGAGGATTCCTCTAGATCATGTTCAGTGACAATTTGGATTTATGCAGGATATACCTATGGCTTATAGACCATACATGAGGATCGACGCCGAGGTAGCATTCTCACCTCCCCGGCCAACACCTCCAGAAGGGCCGGAGGAGATAGCGGCCCGATCGCGAGTAATGGATGCGGGAGCGACAGAGGCCTATAGATTATGGTGGGTAGCAGAGCTGTGAGGTGTACGTGATCGTCCTGACATAGCTGTGATTATAGTAGAGAGAGATCGTCTACAGGGTGTAGTTCATCAGCTCCAAACACGGGTGAATGAGACAACGGGATTGTTAGCAATCGCAAAGTCACGAGTGGAGAGACTAGAGGCAAGATTCCTCCAAGCAAGAGGATGTATTCGTATGTTACAAGAGATGTTGGAAGATCAAAGGGAGGAACCAATAGTAGTGGCACCTTTGAGGATGGAGAGGCCAAGTGAGTGACATCGACGATCACGATCACCACCTGATTTGGGAGGAGGTGCAAGAGTCTAAGTGAATTTCATAGGAGTATAAGAATAAATAATGATGCTGACCTGTGAGTTGATGATAGAGAAGATGTATTTGTTTAACATCTAAAATAAAACTAAATATGTATGTTGTTTTGAGTGATGATAATAATAAGAATGGTTGTGTTTTGAATGTGTTTTTTTGTTTTTTTAATTTTTTTTTGAAAAGAATAAAGATGAATGTGAGCGAATAAAAATAAACAAATAGATTTATATATACCACATATGATAGGTTATGGTAGGGGATGGTCGAGCTAACCTTGGGAGACCCCATGTCTCCTAAGTGCTACCTACATATCCCATTACATAAAGCAAGAAGGGGCCTCAGACCGATGTAGTTCTCCGTTAGAGCCAGGGAGAGATGAATTTAGGAAATTTGGTTGTGGTTAGGCAATTTGTTGGTTGGGTAATGTTGTTGGTGTTGGTAAGGTATAGGTGAAGCGAAAGGTAGCTTACCCAAGTAATAGGGAATCATGTCCTGATTAAGGTCAACACACAATCCTAGAGTCGAGAAAAAGAGGCAAAAGTGTCTCGTAGTTGAGAAGAGCTAAACAAACCACATATTAACATAGGATGAGATTGAATCCCTGGGTACCTTGAATAGGCGAGAAGTCAATAGGTGAAAAGAGTTGTATAATCACAATATATCAGATATACGTCATGTCCCTTGAGTTTTTTTGTTTTGATGAATGGTGAGGTGAGGTGGTGATAAAAGTCAGCGCAGAATTTGTTAGAAGGTAATTATGCTGACAAAGAGAACCAAACCTAGATAGACAAGTCCATGACTCAAAAGTGTTGTTGAATACCGCTTTTTTTTTTATTCGGATATATACCGATCGATGCAGAAGTCTACATGAGATATATATTTTGTTGTTCTTGAGGTCTTCACGAAGCTGATCAATGTGAGAAGATTCTGATAAAGGCTGACTTTGTATAGCTATCCTTCAAGGGAGCAGTCTATTTATAGTAGCAGATGCGGCTTTTGTGCATAGCTATCCTTTGAGGGAGTAGTCTATGTATAACTTAGAGGTCTAGATGTCTGTTTGGCATGAAGCATCTAGTTTTGTAGGAAGTTCGAATCAAGAATATCCCATAACCGTGTAATTGAGAACATGTTATTTTTATACTTTTAAGTCATGGACCTGACTAAAAAGGGGAAGGCATCTTTTTAAGAGGAGTTTATGACCAAACCATGTGAGCTTGATTTTATTTTGAGATGCATGAAACAAAGTGTATGAGGTGGTAAATGAGCTCAAGGGACGAGCGCAAGGTAGATAAGAAGTGATATAACACTAAATTCAACAGTAGAATGGTCGGATATGCAAGGCATTAAGGGGTTTAGGCTCGGGTTTACCATTAAATGAAGCTAAATGATAAGTGCCTGATCCGTAAGTATGAGTGATAATGTAGGGCCCAATCCAATTAGGAGCAAATTTTTCACGTTTGCTCTTTTCTAGTTTGGTTACATTATGATTCTCTTTGAGGACAAGATCACCAACCTTAAAGGTATGCTCATGAAGTCACTTATCATAAGCACGCTTGATGTTTTTTTGATAGATTTGAAGGTGGTCAAGAGCTGTAAGATGACACTCGTCAAGAAGCTCTAATTGGGCTAACCGCTCTTGGCGGAAGTCATCATTGGTGAGAATATCCTGAAGAGATATTCTTAGGGAGGGTATTTGTATTTCGAGAGGCAAGATAGCCTCGGTACCATATACCAACGAAAATGGTGTGGCATTAGTGGAGGTATGAATGCTAGTCCGATAAGCCCAAAGGGCAAAGGGGATGTGATCAGGCCAATTGCTTCCAGAATCGTTAACAACTTTCATGAGGATTTTGGTTAGGGTTTTATTATAAGATTCGGCTTGACCATTGGCTTGTGGATAGTAAGGTGATGAGAAGCTAAGTTTGATACCAAAGTTGTCACAAAGGTCTTGTAACAACTTATTTTTGAAAGATTTACCATTATCTGTTATCAGGTGATGAGGAACACCAAAACGACAGATAATGTGATGGTTAATGAATTCTACAATTTTTTCTTTTTTGGTTGAAATGAGTGGAATGGATTCCACCCATTTAGTGTAATATTCGGTTGCTATGATTATCCAATGGTGACGTTGCGAAGAGGGTGGGTGAATCTCACCAATAAGGTCTAAACCCCATTGTGAGAAAGGCCAAAGATCTCATGCAACCTGTAGCGGATGGCTAGGAGTATGTTGAAGGTTGGCATGTTGTTGACACATAACACAACACTTAACATATTCGTAGTAGTCATTATTAAGAGTAGGCCAATAATAACCTAGGCGAAGGATTCGTTTGGCCATGGCAAGGCCACTAAATTGTCCACCACAAATACTGTCGTGGACTTGTTGGATGGTATAGGTGACCTCCGCACCGGTTAGACATCGAAGGAGGATGCCATCAAAGCCATGTTTATAAAGAAGTCCCCCCATGATGACATAATGAGAAACAATTTTAAGAAAAGCACGTTTGCGTTACTAGTAAGGTCAGGTGGGAGAACATAGGTTGTAAGATAGTCATGAAATTGGTGATACCAGTAGCTTTGTGAATTAGCAGACACATTATTTATCATACAAACAACCAGTAATGAGTAAGATGGGGAAAAGAGTTATTGGACCAAGATGAAAATGTCGAGTCAGTTGGTGAGGTAGGAATTTACAAGGCTAAGAAAGCCATAGTATCCACAAATTTGTTAGTGGAGCGGGGAATGGTTTGGATAGAATAAAGAGTAAATAAGGTCAAAAGTGAATCGACGTAATGTTTGTACTTTTGAAGTTCCTCATTTTTACATTGGTAAATGCCCATAACTTGATTGACTACTAATTGAGAGTCAACAAAACATTGATAGATTTGACACCTAAGTGTAACACAACTTGAGACCCAAAACAAGGGCCTCGTATTCCGCTATATTATTAGTGCAGGGAAATCAAGCTGGAATGAAAGAGGCATAGGCTCGTGTCAAGAGGAATGAGAACAACGTCGGCTCCTCCACCGCACCGGCATTTGGATCCATCGAAGAAGAGGGTCATTGGATAGGACTCCTCACTGAGTGAAAGAGTGGTGATGAGTTCGTCAGGGAAATTAAAATTGGTAAATTGTTCCCCAGGTAAAGGGGCTTCCGCGAGTTGGTCTGCAATAGTTTTTCCTTTTATTGATTTCTGGTGTATAAATTCAAGATCGAGGTCAGCGAGGAGCATAAGCCATCGGGCGATGCATTGGTTTAGATGTGGTTTGGCGTACATATAATGAATGGGGTCTGCATTGGTGATGACAAAAGTTTTGTGATTCAGGAGGTAGTGTCGGAGTTTGGTGGCCACGAAAGAAAGGGCTAGGCACAACTTTTCTACATGTGTATACCTAGTCTCGTAATCCATGAGAGTATGACTTATATAATAAATGGCTTGTTCTTGATGCTCGAGTTATGATGTGCGAGCATGGCTCCTACAAAGATGGTCGGTGGTAGAAAGGTAAAGGTAGAAAGGGCGATCGTCCCGAGGTGGGATAAGCATAGGTGGTCAGAAGAGATAGGATTTGAGAGCCTCAAAGGCTTGGTGGCACTCTTCACTCCATTGAAAGGTAATTTAATTTTTAAGAAGGTGATGGAAAGGTTGACATCGATCCGAGAGTTGGGAGATGAAACACCGGATAGATTGGAGTTTACCTTGTAAACTATGTAATTGTTTGAGGTGTTTGGGTGGGGAATTTCTAGGATAGCTTTGACTTTATTTGTATCGACCTCGATGCCACACAAAGAGATGATAAAACCAAGAATTTTTCCTGAAAGGACCCCAAAGACACATTTCTTTGGTTGGATATGAACATAATATTGTAACAGGTGATCAAAAATAATGGTTAAAACATCGATATGTTCATCTGCGATGTTTAGATTTGCCAAGAAGATCATTGGCATAATCCTCAAGGATAGTGTGCATAATGTCATGAAAAATGTAAGTCATATCCCATGGCGATAGGTCGTACCATCATTCTTAAGGCCAAATGACATGACACAATAATGTAAGGTTCCCAAGGAGTTATGAAGGCATTTTTATGTTGATCGGTGGGGCTACCAAAATTTGATTGTATCCCGAGAAGCCATCCATGAGAGAAAGCATCTCATGGCTCGTAGAGATCAACAAGTTGATCAATACTTGGGAGGGGGAAGTCATCCTTCGGTAAGTGAGGTTAAGGTCCCGAAATCCATACATATCTCAAGTCCCCCGTCGCTTTACTAATAGGTACAATGTTAGAAATCCATTGAGGATAGTCAATAGGCAAGATGAAGGAAATGAGAAGGAGTTGTGAATATCTTCTTTGACCAAGAGGGCAATGTGTGGATGCATTTTTCTTAGTTTCTATTTAACCGGTTTAGAATCGGGTTTCGTGGTAATGTTATGGACAGCAATGTCGGGATCAATTCTGGCATGTCGTCGTAGACCAAGCGAAAGCTTGGTTGCGGGCACGAGAAAGGTAGTAAAGGTGGCTTGTTCGATGCGTTAAGATAATGTCGATATTCACAATGTGAGGATCATCCTCTATGTGGATGTTGATTTCTATAGTCGACTCATTCAACATGGTTTGAGTTTCAGATGGTAAGGCACGTTGAATATAAGAGTCGTCCGCACCAAGGTAAGTGAGGATGGAGTCTTCATCCCGGTACTCAAAAACATTAATCAAGGTGAATCATCTTCGATCATGTCCGGATATAGAAGGGGAAGAGAATATGGGTCCTCATTATCGTATTGATAAGTGAGAGGACCCGGAAGATAGCGTTTATGAAAAAAAAGTTAGGAGGGATAGATTCGTGGTCTATCAACTTCGTGGGTGACGATGGAAAAATGGGTGATGATGGTTCGAAGGGGTGACTTCATCATCTTCCTAGATATAACTGACATGAGGTTTCTTCGGTGTAAGTGTTTCAGGAAATCTGAGACCACTACGATCATTGTGTTTGCGTGTAGTCACAGGAATGATTGTATGTCGGCCTTGTTCATAAAGACCAAAACCAAATCCTTTCCAAGCACAACGAGTCAATAAGATGAGGGCGAAATGACGATTTGTCAGGTATTGAAAATCGGATTGGAAGGGAACCACAGCAAGGGGAGGTTCAGGGGTAATTGAGGATGCGTCGACACCCCATATGTTAGGTTGGTGCGGCAACTAGGTGGTCCATAGGAGATTACTTCCCCCATGCGACGGTTGTAGGTAGGATCGCATGTAACTATCCATGCTCCTGTGGAGTATGGAAAGAGCTAACATTATATAGGCGATACTCCCCCAGCGTAAGGTGTTGAAAAACATCTACTAAGCGGTTTGAGGTTGGGATGTTGTCCGTGGGAAAGGAAGTGGTATTGCAATGGTGGTTTCATTGGTTGAAGGTGTAGGTGCGGTTGAGGTGGATGGTTGAGGTGGATGGTTGGGTTGTCTTGACTGGTACAAGCACATCATTAGGGCGATATAACATATTGCAGGTTTTGAAGGGGGGAGGATCAGCTTTTACGGTATAGGACTTCCCCTCATACTCAAATTTTATGCATCTATGTAAGGTGGAGGGAACGCATCCCATAGCCCGGATCCAAGGGTGGCCTAACAACATATTGTATTAGAACTCTCCATCAAGGACATAGAAGAGTTCAGGTAAAGTACGTGGCCCTACACGAATGTTAAGGATTACAATACTTAAGGTAGAAGTAATAGCATCATTGAATGACCGTAACATGATGGGGTTAGCACACATGCAACTAGAAGGGATATTCATTTGTTGGTTGAAGAGATGATGTTTAGGCTAGTGCCCCTATCAATCATAACACGATGCACCTGAATGTCCTAGACATAAGCTAAGATGAAAAGAGCAGGGTCAGGATCTTCTGCACCAAAGTCGATAATTTCATCTTCGGAGAAACCGATGACAAAGCCAGCGGCTTGATATACGTAATCAAAAGTGGTTGGGGAGATAGGTTTTTTTGTGAGCGAAGCAACGTGATTGGGTGTTAAAATGGAGGTAACATGAAATTTTTCATTAGGTAAGACCTCTATCCCTTGAAGGATTTCAACGAGAGCTTGTCGATGAGATTTAGAAGGTCTGAATGAGATCATACAGTGTCATTTTTACAGGTTGATTGGTGAAGATGTTTGATCATGGTTCGGTGGGTAACTCCATTAGAGACGGGGTAGGCGGGTCCACGAATAACCACTTTAGGTGGTGGTGTGATCGGGATGGTGGACGAGAAAGAGAGACTGCGCAGTGTGCTTTCTTTAGCTTTCCTATTGTTTTTCGCCTCGAGTAGCAACACTAATCATGTTAATCTCGTAAAAACGAGAGGAAGACGGTATGGATAAGTCATGGTCTTCAAGCAGTGGGGTTGTAATAATGATAGATCTTGGTGAGGCGGGGATAGGTGGTATAGGAGAGGGGATTGAAGCTAAAGGTCTCTCCCTTCGTAAGTTTTCTTTCTTAACCTTTCTATCTGAGAGAGGTGACTGGCGAAGAATGGCTTTCAAAGCTTTGCATCCCTCTACATCATGTCCTGGTGTGCGGTGGTAAGCACATATTTTAGACTCATCATAACCTATAGGTTGAGGTTTAGATGGATCATAGGGTCTAAGTGGGGGTAGGGAAATGGTCGCATTCTCCACCAACATATCAAGGATTTTGGCGTAAGACCCTTTGAGTAGGTCAAAGTCAAAGGAAGATGAGGCTATTGACTGGGTAGTTTTTGGTAATGACGGGGTATGGTTGAGTTGTATGGGTGGCAGTTTAGCCAAGGGGTTTTGATAATGGGATTTAACTAAATGTGGCTTCTTCGGTGCAGAAGTTATGTTTAGCTGGTTAGATGATGAGGCCACAGATGATGTGGTATCAGAGAACAACCACGGAGAAATAGGAGTGACAGCAAACAAATCCTTTGATGATGGAATTTGTTTAGGGTTGATAGGTGGACAGGATACGTGGGGTGACGGTGTTGATATACCCTTGGATCTTTGTACGGGTGCAGAAGGTGTAGGTTGTTTTAAAGAAAACGCAGGAGGTATGATGTATTGATGCAAGGTGGAGGGATGAGGTCCCAATATAGAAGGTAGGTGTGATGGCGAGGGTTTTAGTTGTGACAGAGACATAGATTGGACTTGGGCTTTAGGGGATCGAGTTTGTCTCTTAGGTGGATGGACGGCTTTACTTTTGGATAAATCTAACCATTTAGGTGGGTGTGTTAGACTAGGTATTGGTGAGGTCCCAAGTGTAGGGGATAGTTTGGTTAGGTCAATAGAGGTGGATGAGGTATTTGGTAGAGATGAGGGGGGTGAAGATGAGGACATAGGAATTTTAAGCTTCGTAACACTTCGGGTATATGGTAGAGGTGTCTGGATCGGTCATCTGCATTTGAGTAGAATATGGTGTACTCAAACGTTCCCATAGGACTCGTCTATCTTCTGAGGATGACAATCCTCACGTGTGAATAGGAACTTTTGTATGGAAGAAAGGTGGGTTGTGATTCTGTCCACTATGGGTGTAATACAGGGGGGTAAATGAGGCACTCGTATCAATGGGCAATTAAGAGGTCAACCAAATCGCTTTGAAAAGATTTAGGCTATGAAGAACTAATAGGTAGGAGGGCATGTTTGAGAGGATCCATCATGATTAAATAATTTGGTGATGTCAGTTCAAGGGGTTTCTCATCTAAGGATGACAAAAGAAGTGGCGAACCTTCCTCTTGTATAACAAGAGTGGTAGAAGGAGATGTTTGGGAAATAGATAAGTTAGATAGCATCTGCTCACGCTTGCAAGGATGTGGTGTAAGAAGGCTCATCTGGTGAGAAGAGAACTCTGGGTGGTTAAGTCCTTTATGGGTAAAGGAACGGCAAGGATTTCATCTTGTCTTGATGGTGGTGAAGGGGGTCCGGTCCCTATGTTAGTGAAGGGACTTGATTCAGAAATTTTTCAATAGAGGCTTTTGGTTGGGAGTCGAAGACGACATGGATTTCATGAACACTCTCCTCGGCTAAGATATCCTAGTTTATGTTACTATTAGAAGAGTGGTTTGGGAATGGTTTGTTGAAGATTTTCAAATTTCGGTTAGCAGGGGCGTTAGGATTATCGAGGGCTATATCCCCTGCATCAACCATTTCCTGCACTATGTTTTTCAACATCTTACAGTTTTCATGACTGTGTCCCTTCATGTGGTGGAAGTTACAGAAGTCATTTTCTTTGTACCAAGAAGGTATAGCACGGGTGGAATCAAACATGGAGTGAGGTTTAACAAGAGGTAAGGTAATAGCTCCTGCTTTGAGCAATTTTTCCAATATCACACCATAAGTTTCTCCCAAGGGAGTGTAATTGATGGGCTCGGATTTATACTTATAGGTAGTTTTCGGCGGGGTATTAGACGGTGGTTGGGATTTGACCATCACCGTGTGGACAGCTCCTTTTGATTTTGAAGTAGTCGATGCATGAGGATTGGTGGTGTTAGGTTTGTTGGTGGAGTCTTGGGTTCAAAAATTAGGGTTTTTGTTACGTAACCATAATTTCTCTTCCTCTAAGGCTCGAATCTCTAGTTTTGAGCCATAGTAAAGGCCTCGTCAAATGTGTGAAAAGTTTGAATTTGGAGGGTAAGAGGAATGTGCTTAAGCGCAGCTGCGTAAAGAGTTTGATAAGTTCAGCTGAGGCAAGGCATATGTAAGTTGGTTGATAAGACCGCCATCGTCCAACGAAATCTGCGATAGATTCATCTTCAAATTTTCGAGATGGCATAGAGGTCGGTGATAGATAATTTCTTGGCAATGTTAATGGAGAAATGATCCAAGAAAGATTGGGCTAGTTGGTTAAAAGAGAAGATTGAGTGCTGGGTTAAAGCACTATACCACTCCAAGGCGGGTCCTGATAAGGACATGGGAAAGGTGTGGAGTAGTAAGGCATCATCATGAGCAATTAGATAGCAGGCATGTCTAAATGATCGCAAGTGTTGTTGAGGATCCTCCTTACTATTAAAATGAGTAAATTTTGGTAATTCCCATTGAGGAGGATATGAATGAAGGGGGACAGAAGGGTGGATAGGCTCCCGACAAACTTTCTCATATGTCAGGGCGCTATGGCTTCCTGAAATAGAAGCCTCCATATTTTGCATCTTGTCCATCATTTGTTTGATTAAATCAGTAGTTGGATGAGATGATGGTGTGGTTGCTGTAAATGGAGGAGGATTGGGCCAAGGGCCACCATTAGACAATGGTGGGGTTGAATGTTGATAAGGTATTGAGGATGAATATGTTGAGGTGACCAAATAGGGATGTCCTATATAAGATGTTGAAGTCACCGGGTACGTGTGTGGAAATGAAAAGGTAGGCGGAGCTTGAGAAGGGAAGCTTGTGTGGATAGGTGGCAGAGAGCAAGTTATGAAAGGAGCAGTCTGCGAGAAAGATGAGGTAGGAGCAGTCGGCGGTAATGATATGTTGGGCCCTAGATTAACCAAAGGAAAGCCAATCTGTGCCGTATGAACCCCGAAACCACTGAGTTTGGAGACGGGGCTAAGGATGCAGAAAGTAAAGCGGAGTTATCAGGTGGAGAAGGAGCTAAATGAGCAGCTATACTAATAGGCATGCCAACAAGGAGTTGACCATCGGGTGTACGGTCAGGGGCATGAGACAAATAGTACTGCATAACACTAGGATTAGTGTCCAAAATTTTACAAATTCCTTATCTCCTCCAGGATTTTGGGAACCTCGCCGTGTCGGTAGAGATTCCCCGCAGGATGTGAAGGGGGTGATTCGTGCAAAGGCATGGAGCAGGCATGTGAAACCATGGCTGCAGCTTATTTCTGAGTGATAATAACCATGGACAAGGGTACACAGTAAGGATGTAATCTATCAGGAACAGAAGCAGCCATGAAATGTTGGAATTGGTAGGTTGCTGGTTTTGGGAACTGTGAAAGATAGTAACCGATATCGGTCAGGTAACCGATGTCGGTTAGTCTGTAGCTGCATCGGTAAGTTAACCACTTGTCGGTAGAATAGGACTGGTGTAAGAAGTTGTAGGAAGTTGCTGATTTGGGGTTAACAGTGCTTAGTATGCCTACCAAACTGTTCTGAAGTGATCACAGAAAATAGTGTATGACAGAGAAACAAAACTAAAAACAAGCAAGATGCACAAGCAAATTAACAGACTAACCCTAGGATTAGTTTTAATCAATTTGGGCTTATGCCTTAGACGCAAGATGATGTCAATCCTAAACAAAAGACTTAGGGGAAATGTCAAGTTTGTTTTGGCTTATAAGGTTACCTCAATCGGGCGGAGGAATACCACGGAAAAGGGGGGATGTTTTGAGCTGTTGTGTTAATTATGATGTGATTCGGTATGTGTTGTGTAGTGAAAGTAAGATTAATTTCTTGTCAATACCATGGAAATCACCCCCACGTGTACGACCTGTTACTTAATCTACGTTCACTAGAATTGAAAACAACAAGCAAGAATGGGATGCATGTGTTTTAAACCCAAATCGAAAATGATATTCGATGAAGCAAAGAAGATGACTTTCACTAATGCAAAGCTGGGAAAGCAAGACAAATTATTTTACCAAATATAACAAAATATCTTGTGAATATTTTAGAAGAAGAAAATAGCAAGTGTGCTCCCTATATGAAAGCAAGCAAGAAAGAAAGAAACCCGAAATGGGTCCCACCGGGCGTGCCAAAATGTTTCGCACAGAAATGGTTCCATTCCTAGAATAGAGTTGCTTCTATCCTTTCATTCCTTTGAGAAACAAATAAGGGTTAGGGCTAGGAGGAATACCTATTGAATGTTGAGAGGGTGTGTGCGTACCGTAGAGAGAGATCAGATTGATTGCAAAGAACTCCTTTTTGTCTGGGAAGGACTACCTACAAGTAAGAATACAAGACCACCAGATTCTAATTAGATAATAAGTGAGGGAACTACCTTGGGCCCAGGAAATATGAGACTTCCTTTCGAAGGTGGTCAGTTCCCCTACTAATATGAATTAACACAAATTCTAACAAATAAGCTATTGTCCAATTACAATTTATTTACCTTGTTAGAACAATAGAGAAAAGGCTGGTCTTGGTTTTGAATCACAGTGACCGATGCCGGTCACTATCACCGGTACCGGTTGCTGATAACCGATATCGGTAGGGGTAGTGATTTAGGGGCTTTGGTGAAGGTTGGCTATAAGATGGCTATATGATAGCTATGGTGTTTATAAGGCTGGTAAATGATTGGGGATAGGTAATGAGGTGATGGAGAAGACTCAGAGAGTATGGGGGCTGTTCTTGGGGCAATGTAGGGGTAGAGGAATGTGAGTTAGATGGAGTGTGTTACCGGGTAGTGGATCTGGGAGTAAACTTGTAATTACTGTGATTCAGAAGTCCAAGAAATATTATTAAAAGAACGTACAAGACAGTACTTACTAGTTCCTGATGAAGATGCGGGTTCAAGGACTGTGATGACAAAGCAGGGTTCAGGCAGGATGATCTGACAATCCAAGATGAGCTATCTTCCTCCCAATGCTTGGATGAGTGTCACTGGGCTCTGGTTACTCAGTTGCAGTCTTGGGCTTGATGTCCTTCTCTGTAAACTCCTCTCTTTTCTTTACTTGTCTCTCGCTTTCCACCAAGTGAAATCCTGATTCTTCCAATGACTTCGATCCAGATCCAAATGAAAAATCCAACCCCTTGTTTTTGGTTGGGGGAGGTCATTTACAGGGAACCGATGGCGGTTATGTAAATCGACGGCGGTCGAGTAGAAATCGATGTCGGTTAAGTCAAAGTGGGCTATTTTTAGTAAAATAGCCAACTTTTTCCTCCTTTTCTCCCGAGGGATTAGTGGTGGGCTTGGTCAAGTCATTATGAGGTTGGTTTTGGTGTGGGTGAGGAGTAATTAGTCATGGGTGTGATGTAGACCAAGTTATAGGTCTTAATTAGGTTAGTTTAGGGTTAGGACTAAGTCATGATGAGGTGGCGAAATGAGGTGGCAGGTTTAGAGATGTGGATTTATTAATTATAAGGCAATTAATAAATAATTGTGTAAGGTTTAGGTGATGAGGTTAGGTTGCGAAATGAGATGCGGGGCACGGGGGTCATAAGACACAAATTTGGTGTCTACAATCACATTAGAGCTCCCTATCACTTGAATTTCTAGCTTGCCTTGAGCTCGCTAAGGAGCTCACCTTGGCAACTCACCTTGAGCTTGTCTTGTAGCTCACATCGGAGTTTATCGAGTAGCTCACCAAGTAGATTTTTGGGAGCTTGACTAATAGCTCACCATGTAGGTTGACTTGAGATCACTTATGAGCTCACCAAGAAGCTCATCTAGGACCTCACCTAGGAGCTCATCAAATAACTCACCATGTAGCTCACCTAGGAGCTTTTCCGGGAGCTCACTGATTTGGTCGAGTTGAGCTCACTCGTGAGCTCATTGAGTAACTCATTTGGGAACTCTACTTGGAGCTCACCTAATAACTCACCTTACCAACTCACCTTGAGTTTAGCTTTCCAACTCACCTTAAGCTCACCTTTCCAACTTACCTTGAGCTCATCTGGTAGGTCACATGTAATCTCAGCTCGGAGATTACGAGAAAATCTCACCTGAAGCTCACTGAGTAGCTCACCTAGGAGCTTAGCTGGGAGCTCAAAAATTATCTCACCCAAGAGCTCACCTGATAGCTCACCTTACCAGCTAACCTTGAGCTCACCCAAGAGCTCACCAAGCAGCTCGAAATGAGCTCACCCAGGAGCTATTCAAGTAGCTCACGTAAAAACTCACATGGGAGCTTACCTTACCAACTTTCATGGGATCTCACCTATCAGCTCACCTTAAGCTCACTCAGGAGCTCACCTTGCCAACCCACCTTGAACTTGTCTGGTAGCTCTCCTCAGAGTTTTTCAAGTAGCTCAACAAGTAGCTCACCTAGGAGCTCACCTACCAGCTCACCTAGGAGCTCACCTAACAACTCACTTGGGAGTTCACCGAGAAGGTTGACTTGAGCTCACTTGTGAGCTCACTAATTAGTTCATTGGGGATTTCACCTCAGAGCTTGCCAAGTAGTTCACTTGAGAGCTCACCTAGTAGCTCTCATGGGAGCTCGCTAAATAACTTACCGAGTAGATCACCAAGTAGCTCGAGTTGAGCTCACTCAGGAGCTCATCAAGAAGATCACCCAAAAACTTACATGGGAGCTCACCTAGAAACTCACATGGAAGCTCACCTATATGCTCACCTTGAACTCGCCGAGGATTTCACCTTCCCAACACACCTTGAGCTTTTCTCGGTAGCTCCCAGTCAAATTTTATCGAGTAGCTCGTCAATCAGCTTTCACCGGGACCTCACCGAGCAGCTCACCGAGTAGGTTAAGTTGAGCTTGCTTGTGAGCTCACTAGTGAGCTTACCAAGCAACTCACTAGGGACCTCACCTGGGAGCTCACCAAGTATCTCACTTGGGAGCTCACCTAGCAGCTCACCTGGGAGCTCATCGAATAACTCGCAAAGTAGCTCACCTAGGAGCTCTTCTAGGATCTCACTGATTACCTTGAGTTGAGCTCACCCAGGAGCTCATCAAGTAACTCGTCTAGTAACTCACCTAGGAGCTAGCCTGAAAGTTCACCTTACTAACTCACCTTGCCAAATAACCTTGAGCTCATCTAGTAGCTCACATGGAAGCTCACCTCAAAGACTACTAACAATCTCACCTTTGAGCTCACCTGGAGCTTAACCGGGAGCTCGGTAAGTAGCTCACCGAAGAACTCATCGAGAAACTTGAGTTAAGCTTGCCTGAAACTCACCTAGGAGCTCCCACGACATCTTACCTTACTAACTCGCCTTGAGCTCACCAAGTAACTTGACTTGAGCTCGATCAAGAGCACATCAAGTAACTCAAATGAAAACTCAAATGGGAGCTCACCTTACACCCCACCTTGCTAACTCGTATACGAGCTCACCTATTAGCTTAGCTTTCCAGCTCACCTTGAGCTCACCTAGGAGTTCACCTTGCCAACTCACCTTGAGATTTTCTGGTATCTCACCTTAGAGTTCATCGAGCAGCTCATCAAGTAGCTCACCTAATAGCTCACTTGGGAACTCCCCTGAGTAACTCACCTAGAACTCACATTGGAGCTCACCTAACAGCTCACCTTGCTAACTCACCTTGAGCTCAGCTTGCCAACTCGCCTTGAGCTAATCTAGTAGCTTGCATGTAAGCTCACCTTAAAGATTACCGATAACCTCACCTGGGAGCTCTTTTGGGAGCTTTCCGATCAGCTTGAGTTGAGCTCACTCGGGAGCTCTTCGAGTAACTCACCTTGGAACTCACCTCGGAACTCACCTTGGAACTCACCTGGGAGCTCACCTAACATCTCACCTTGTCAACTCACCTTGAGCTTGCCTTGCTTGCTCACCTTGAACTCATATGATAGCTCACATGTAATCTTACCTTAGAAATTGCCAACAAGCTCACCTTTGAGCTCACCTAGGAGCTCGGCTAGGAACTTGGCAAGAAACTCACCTAGAAGCTTGTCAAGCAGCTCAACTTGAGCTTACCCAAAATTTCACTGGGAGCTCGCTTGATAGCTCACCTTTCCAGCTCACCTTGAGCTTGCCTAGGAGCTCACCAAGCAGCTCGACTTGAGCTCACCTAGGATCTCATCAAGCAACTCACCCAAAACTCACATGGGAGATCACCTAATAGCTCACCCAGAAAGTCACATGGGAGCTTGCCTATCAACTCACCTTGAGCTCTTTGAGGAGCTCACCTTCCCAAATCACCTTGAGTTCATCTTGTAGCTTGCCTCGAAGTTTTTGAGTAGCTCATCAAGCATCTCACCTAGGAACTCACTGAGTAGGTCACCGAGTAGGTTGAATTGAGCTTCTTTGATGAGCTCACTAGTGAGCTTGCCAAGCAACCCGTCGGGGACCTCACCTGGGAGCTCACCAAGTAGCTCACTTTGGAGCTCACCTAGTAGCTCACCAAACAGCTCACAAAGTAACTATCCTAAGAGGTCTTCTCGAGCTCATCGATTACCTTGAGTTGAGCTCACCCGGAGATCGTCGAGTA
This sequence comes from Taxus wallichiana var. yunnanensis, assembly GCA_018340775.1. Lineage (NCBI taxonomy): Eukaryota > Viridiplantae > Streptophyta > Pinopsida > Cupressales > Taxaceae > Taxus > Taxus wallichiana. The sequence goes on from CM031233.1 coordinate 10,835,737, forward strand.
ACTCACCTGAGTAACTCACCTAGGAGCTAGCCTGATAGCTCACCTTACTAACTCACCTTGAGATTTCCTTACCAACTCACCTTGAGCTCATCTCATAGCTCGCATGTAAGCTCACCTCAGAGATTACCGACAAGCTCACCTTTGAGCTCACCTTGGAGCTCACCAAGAAGCTCACCTAGGAACTCGGCTAGGAGCTCGGAAAGTAGCTCACCCAGGAGCTCGTCGAGTAGCTCGAGTTAAGATTTCCTAGAAAATCACCTTTCCAACTAACCTTACCAACTCACCTTTTCATCTCGCCTTGCCATCTCACCTTGCCAACACACCTTGAGTTCACCAAGTAGCTCGAATTTAGCTCAAATGGGAGCTCATCAAGAAGCTCACTTAAAAACTCACATGGGAGCTCACCTAATAGCTCACCTTGCCAACTCACATGGGAGCTCACCTATTAGCTCAGCTTGCCAACTCACCTTGAGCTCACTGAGGAGTTCACCTTGCCAACTTGCCTTGAGCTCATCTGGTAGCTCACCTCAGAGTTCATCGAGTAGCTCACCAAGTAGCTTACCTAGGAACTCACCTAACAACTCACCTGGGAGATCACCGAGTAGCTCTTCGAGTAGGTTGACTTGAGCTTTTGTGTGAGATCACCAAGCAGATCATGAACTAACTCACTTGGGAACTCACCTTGGAGCTTTCCTAACAGCTCACCTAGCTAACTCACCTTGACCTCACCTTGCCAATTAACCTTGATCTCACCTTACCAACTCACCTTGAGCTAATCGGTAGCTCATATGTAAGGTCACTTAAGAGATTGCTAATAAGCTCACCTTGGAGCTCTTCTCGAAACTTCTGATAAGCTTGAGTTAAGCTTCGCACAGAGCTCTTTGAGTAACTCACCTGGGAGCTCACCTAACAGCTCACCTTATTAACTCACCTTGATCTCACCTTTCCAGCTCACCTTGAGATCATCTGGTAGCTCGCATGTAAGCTCATGTCGAGTTTACTTGAAAAGATCACTTTTTAGCTCACCTAGAGCTCATCTAGGAGCTTAGCTGGGAGCTCGACAAGTAGCTCACCTAGGAGCTCATCGAGTGGGAGCTCACCTGACAGCTCACCTTGCCAATTCACCTTGAGTTCACCTTACCAACTCACCTTGAGATTACCTTACCAACTCACCTTGAGCTCATCTGGTATCTCGCATGTAAGCTCACCTAAGAGATTACCGATAAGCTCACCTTTGAGCTCACCTAGGAGCTCACCAAACAGCTCACCTAGGAACTCAATTGGGAGCTCGGCAAGTAGCTTTCCCAAGAGGTCGTCGAGAAGCTCGAGTTAAGCTTTCCTAGAAAATCACCTTACTAACTAACCTTGACAACTCACCTTTCCATCTCACCTTGCCATATCACCTTGCCAACTCACCTTAAGCTCACCAAGTAGCTCAAATTGAGCTCAATCGGGAGCTCATCAAGCAGCTCACTCAAAAACTCACATGGGAGCTCACCTAATAGCTCACCTTGCCAACTCACATGGGAGCTAACCTAACAGCTCACCTTGCCAACTCACCTTGAGCTCGCTAAGGAGTTCACCTTGCTAACTTGCCTTGAGCTCATCTAGTAGCTCACCTTGGAGTTCATCGAGTAGCTTGCCAAGTAGCTCACATGGGAACTCACCTAACAAATCACCCGGTGATCACCGAGTAGCTCTTCGAGTGATTGACTTGAACTTTCTTGTGAGCTCACCAAGAAGATCATCAACTAACTTACTTGGGAACTCACCTTGGAGCTTTTCTGATAGCTCACCTTACCAACTCACCTTGACCTCACCTTGCCAACTCACCTTGAGCTAATCTGTAGCTCGCATGTAAGCTCACTTAAGAGATTGCTTTGACAAGCTCACTGGGAGCTCTTCCAGAACTCGCTAATAAGCTTGAGTTGAGTTCACACAGAGCTCTTTGAGTAACTCACCTGGGAGCTCACCTAATAGCTCACCTTAACTCACCTTAATCTCACCTTACCACTCACCTTGAGATCATCTCAGTAGCTTGCATGTAAGCTCACGTCGGAGATTACCGAAAATATCACTTTTGAGCTCACCTAGGAGCTCATCTAGGAGCTTGGCTAGGAGCTCGACAAGCGGTTCACCCATGAGCTCATCAAGTGGGAGCTCACCTGACAGCCCACCTTGTCAATTCACCTTGAGTTTACCTTACCAACTCACCTTGAACTCACCTTGCCAACTCACCTTGAGCTCATCTAGTAGCTCGTATGTAAGCTCACCTCAGAGATTACTTGACAAACTCAAATTTGTACTCACCTGGGAGCTCACCAACCAGCTCATCTAAGAGCTTGGATAGGAGCTTAGCAAGAAGCTCACCCAGGAACTCATCAAGTAGTTAAACTTGACCTTGCCCAAAAACTCGTCACGGGAGCTCACCTGACAACTCACCTTGCCATCTCACCTAGGAGCTCCCGAGGAGCTCCACTTGAGCTCATCGGGAGCTCATCAAGTAGCTCACCTAAAAAATCATATGGGAGCTCACCTGATAGCTCACCTTTGCAAGTCACATGGAAGCTCCCCTATCGGCTTGAATTGCCGGCTACCCTTGAGCTCGTTAAGGAGCTCACTTTGCCAACTTATCTTGAGCTTGTTTTGTAGCTCACATTGGATTTTATTAAGTAGCTCACCAAGTAGCTTTCCTAGGAGCTTGAATAATAGCTCACCGAGTAGGTTGACTTGAGATCACTTATGAGCTCACCAAGTAGCTCATCGAGGACCTCACCTAGGAGCTCATCAAGTAGCTCACCATGTAGCTCACCTAAAAGCTTTGATGGGAGATCACCGATTTGGTCGAGTTGAGCTCACCCAAGAGCTCATTGAGTAACTCATCTAGAAACTCTACTTGGAACTCACCTAACAACTCACCTTACTAACTCACCTTGATTTCAGCTTACCAACTCACATTAAGCTCGCATTGGCAACTTACCTTGAGCTCATCTCGGTAGGTCACATGTAATCTCACTCGGAGATTACGAGAAAATCTCACCTTTGAGCTCACCAAGTAGCTCACCTAGGAGCTCACTAGGAGCTCGAGAAAGTATCTCACCCAAGAGCTCACCAGATAGCTCACCTTGTCGGCTAACCTTGAGCTCACCCGGAGCTCGCCGAGTAGCTCGACATGAGCTCACCCAGGAGCTATTCAAGTATCTCACCTAAAAATCACATGGTAGCTCACCTTACCAACTTCCATGGGATCTCACCTATCATCTCTCACCTTAAGCTTGCTCAGGAGCTCACCTTACCAACCGACCTTGAACTTATCTAGTAGCTCTCCTCGAGTTTTTGAGCAGCTCACCAAGTAGCTCACCTGGTAGCTCACCTAACAGCTCACCTAGGAGCTCGCCTAACAACTCGCTTGGGAGTTCACTGCGAAGCTCACTAAGAAGGTTCACTTGAGCTCACTTGTGAGCTCATCGAGTATCTCACTAGGGATCTCACCTCAGAGCTTGCCAAGGATCTCACTTGGGAGCTCACCTAGCGCTCTCCCGGGAGCTCACCAAATAACTTGCCAAGTAGCTCACCAGTAGCTCGATTTGAGCTCACTCGGAGCTCATCAAGCGGACCACTCAAAAACTCACATGAGAGCTCACCTAGAAACTCACATGGAAGCTCACCTATATGCTCACCTTGAACTCGCCGAGGATTTCACCTTCCCAACTCACCTTAAGCTTGTCTAGTAGCTCCCCTTGGATTTTATCAAGTAGCTCATCGAGTAGCTTTCTGGGATGTCACCGAGTAGCTCGCCGAGTAGGTTGAGTTGAAATCACTTGCGATCTCACTAGTGAGCTTACAAAGCAACTCACCGGGGACCTCACTTGGGAGCTCACCAAGTAGCTCACTTGGGAGATTGCCTAGCAACTCAGCTGGGAGCTCACCAAATAACTCGCAAAGTAGCTCACCTAGGAGCTCTTCTTCGGGAGCTCGTTGATTACCTTGAGTTGAGCTCACCTAGGAGCTCATCGAGTAACTCATCTAGTAACTCACATAGGAGCTAGCTTGAAAACTCACCTTACCAACTCACCTTACAAAATAACCTTGAGCTCATCTGGTAGCTCACATGGAAGCTCACCTCAAAGATTACTGACAATCTCACCTTTAATATCACCTAGGAGCTCACCGAGAAGCTCACCTAGGAGATTAACTAGGAGCTTGGTAAGTAGCTCGCCTAGGATCTCATCGAGCAACTCAAGTTAAGCTTTCCCAGAAACTCACCTGGGAGCTCCCATGACATCTCGCCTTCTTGAATCATCTTGAGCTCACAAAACAGCTTGACTTGAGCTCAATCGAGAGCTTGTCAAGTAACTCAATCAAAACTCACATGGGAACTCACCGACAGCCCACCTTCCTAACTTGTATGGGAGCTCACCTATTAGCTCACCTTGCCGCTTGACCTTGAGCTCGCCGATGAGTTCACCTTGCCAACTCACCTTTAGGTTGTCTAGTAGCTCACCTCAAAGTTCATCAAGTAGCTCACCTAATAGCTCACTTGGGAACTCCTGAGTAACTCACACAGGAACTCACCTTGGGAACTCACCTTCGCTTAACGGCCTTGAGCTCACCTTGTTAACTCACCTTGAGCTCACCTTACCAACTCACCTTGAGCTAATATGGTAGCTTGCATCTAAGCTAACCTTAAATATTTCTCCGACAACCTCACCCGGGAGCTCTTCTAGGAGCTTTCCCATCAACTTGAGTTGAGCTCGCACAGGGAACTGTTCAAGTAACTCACCTTGGAACTCACCTAACTGACTCACCTTGTCAACTCACCTTGAGCTTGCCTTGCCAGCTCACCTTGAGCTCATCTGGTAGCTTACATGTAAGCTTACCTCGAGAGCTTGCCACAAAGCTCACCTTTGAGCTCACCTAGGAGCTCGGCGGGAGCTCGGTGGCAGGCTCACCCGGGAGCTCATCTAGTGGGAGCTCGCTTTGATACCTCTCCTTACCAATTCCCCTTGAGTTCTCCTTACCAACTCACCTTGAGCTCACCTTGCAAACTTTCCTTGAGCTCATCTAGTAGCTTGTATGTAAGCTCACCTCATAGATTATCGATAAGCTCACCTTTGAGCTTCTTGAGTAACTCACTTAGGAGATCACTGGGAGCTCGACAAGTAGATCACCTAGGAACTCATCGAGCAGCTCACCTTGAGCATACCTAGAAACTCAGTTGGAAGCTCACCTTGCCATCTCACCTTGATCTCACCCAGGAGCTCACCGAGTAGCTCAACTTGAGCTCAACCGGGAGCTTGTCAAGTAGTTCACCTAAAAACTCACATAGGAGCACACCTGACATCTCACCTTGCCAACTCACATGGGAGCTATCGTATTAGGTCACCTTACCAGCTCGCCTTGAGTTCACTAAGGATCTCACCTTGCTAACTCAACTTGAGCTCGTTTGGTATCTCACATCAGATTTCATCGAGAAGTGTGCCAAGTAGCTCACCTAGGAGCTCACCGAGTAGCTCACCAAGTAAATTGACTTGAGTTCACTTATGAGCTCACCGAGAAGCTCATCGAGGACCTCACTTGGGAGCTCACCTAGTAGCTCACTTGGAGATCACCTAGGAGCTCACTAAATAGCTCACCAAGTAGCTCATCTAGGAGATATTAAGGGAGTTTTCTGATCAGCTCGAGTTGAGCTCACTAGGGAGCTCATCGAGTAACTCACCCGGGAACTTGAGTAGCGGCTCACTGACACTCACCTTACCAACTCACCTTGAGTTCACCTTACCAACACACCTTAAGTTCATGTTACTAACTCACCTTGAGCTCATCTTGTAGCTCACATGTAATCTCACCTTAGATATTGTCGACAAGCTTTCCTTTGAGCTCACTCAGGGAGCTCACTAAGTAGCTCACTTGGGAGCTAGGAAAACAACTCACCCGGAGAGCTCACACGATGGCTCGCCTTGCCGGCTCACCTTGAGCTCACCTAGAGCTCACCTTGAGCTCACCTAGGAGCTCACCGAGCAGCTCGACTTGAGCTCACCCAAGAGCTCATCAAGTAGCACACCCAAAACTCACATAGGAGCTCACCTTACTAACTTACATGGGAGCTCACCTATCATCTCTCCTTAAGCTCACTCAAAATTTCACCTTGCCAACCCACCTTCAGCTTATGCTCGGTAGCTTAGCTCGAGTTCATCGAGTAGCTCACCGAGTAGCTCACTTGGGAGCTCACCTGGGAGCTCACCTAATAGCTCACTTAGGAGCTCATTGAGTAGGTTGACTTGAGCTCACTTGTGAGCTTGTCAAGTAGCTCACCAGGGGCCTCACCTTAGAGCATGCCAACTAGCTCACTTAGGAGCTCACCTGGGAGCTTACCGAACAACTCACCAAGTAGCTCACCTAGGAGCTCTTTTGGGAGCTCACCGATCAGCTCAAGTTGAGCTCACGCAGAGCTCATTGAGTAACTCTCCTAGGAACTCACCTAGGAGCTCACCTAACAGCTTTCCTTACCAACTCACCTAGAGCTCACCTTGCCGACTCACCTTGAACTTACCTTGCCAACTTTCCTTGAGATCATCTAGTAGCTTACATGTAATCTCACCTAAGAGATTGGCAATAATCTCACCTAGGAGCTTGGTTGGGAGATCGGTAAGTAGATCAACTTGAGCTTTTCCTAAAACTCACCTCAGAGATCACTGACACTCACCTTGCTAGCTTGCCTTGATCTCACCCAAGAGCTCATCAAGCACTCACCCAAAAATCACCTTACTGCTCACCTTTCCAACTCACCTTGAGCTCGTCTCCGGTAGCTTTCCTTAGATTTCTTGAGTAACTCACCAAGCAGCTCACCTGGGAGCTCACCGAGTAGCTCTCTGAGTAGGTTGACTTAAGCTGACTTGTGAGCTTGCTTGTGAGTTTGTCAACCAACTCACCAGGGACCTTGCCTTGGAGCTCGCCAAGTAGCTCACTTGTAACCTCACCTAGTAGCTCACCTAGTAGCTCACTGAATAGCTCACCAAGTATCTCACCTGGGAACTCACCGATCAAATTGAGTTGAGCTCACCTAGGAGCTCATAGAGTAACTCACCTGGGAACTCACCTGACAACTTGCCTTGCCAACTCACCTTGAGCTCACCTATCTAACTCTACTTAATCTCACCTTGCCAACTCTACTTGAGCTCATCTGGTAGCTCACATGTAAGCTTACCTCAAAGATTACCAACAATATCACCTTTGAGTTCACTTAGGAACTCACAGAGTAGCTCACCTAGGAGCTCCCCTGGGAGCTCGGCACGTAGCTCACCTAGGAGCTAATCAAGTAGCTCAACTTGAGCTTGCCCAAAAATTCACCTGGGAGCTCAGGTTATAGCTTGCCTTATCAAATTTCCTTGAGCTTTCCCAGGAGCTCACTGAGCAACTCAACTTGAGCTCAGACATGAGTTAATCAAGTAGCTTTCCTAAAAACTTGCATGGGAGCTCACCCGACAAAGCACGCCTTACCAACTAGCATGAGATCTCACCTTTCCAACTCACATTGAGCTCACTGAGGAGCTCACATTGCTAACTCACCTTGAGCTCATTTGGTAGCTCACCTCGGAGTTCATCGAGAAAATCTCCTAGTAGCTCACCTCGGAGATCACTTAACAACTCACCTAGGAGCTCACCTAATAGCTCACCTGGGAGCTCACCGAGCAACTTGACGAGTAGGTTTACTTGAGCTCGCTTGTGAGCTCACCGATCAGCTCATCGGGGACCTCACCTAAGAGCTTGCCAAGTAGCTCACTTGGGAGCTCACCTAGTAGCTTGCCTGGGAGCTTGCCAAATAGCTCACCAAGTAGCTCACTATTAGCTCTAGTTGAGCTCACCCAAGAGCTCATCAAGTAACTCACCTAGGAGCTCACTTGATAGCTCACCTTGCCAACTCACTTTGAGCTCACCTTTCTAACTCACCTTGAGCTCACCTTACCAACTCACCTTGAGCTCACCTTTGAGCTCACCTGGGAGCTCACCGAGCATCTCACCTAGGAACTTAGGCCGGGAGGTTAGCAAGAAGGTCACCCAAGAGCTTGTCAAGTAGCTCAACTTGAGGTTAACCATAAACTCACCAGGGAGCTCACTGACGTCTCACTCACCTTGCCGGCTTCACTTTGAGCTCGCCGAGTAACTCAATTTGAGCTCACCGAGAGCTCATCAAGCGCTTCACTAGAAAACTTCCATGGGAGCTCGCCTAAGAGCTCACCAAGAAAATTACATGGGAGCTCACCTATCATTTCACCTTAACAAATAACCTTGATCTCACCGAGAAGCTACCTTCCTAACTCACCTTGAGCTCATCTGGTAGCTCACCTCGGTTTTATCGAGTAGCTTGTCAAGCAGCTCACCTGGGAGCTCACCGATGAACTCACCAAGTAGGTTGACTTGAGCTCACAAAGTAGCTCACCTGGGAGCTCTTCTGGGAGATTGTAGATTACCTTAAATTTAGCACCCATCGAGTAACTCACCTGGTAACTCACTTGGGAGCTAGCCTTATAGCTTACCTTACCAACTCACCTTGAGATCACCTTGCCAACTTGCCTTGAGCTCACCTTTCCAACTCACCTTGAGCTCACATGTAAGCTCACTTTACAAGCTCACCTTTGAGCTCACTGAGTAGCTCACCTTGGAACTCAGCTGGGAGCTCACTGAGTAGCTCACCTTGGAACTCAGTTGGGAGCTTAGCAATTAGCTCACTTAGGACCTCATCGAGCAACTCAAGTTAAGCTTGCCCATAAAATCACCTGGGAGCTTGCATGACATCTCACATTATCAACACACTTTGAGATCACCAAGTAACTTGACTTAAGCTTGACAGGGGATCTCGTCAAACAACTCATTCAAAAACTCACATGGGAACTCACCTGACAGCTCACCTTGCCAACTCACATGGGAGCTCACCTATCAGCTCACTTGCTAGCTCACCTTGAGCTCGCTGAGGAGTTCACCTTGCCAACTCACTTTGAGCTTATCGGTAGGTCACCTCGAGTTCATCGAGTAGCTCACTAAGTAGCTCACCTAACACTCACCTAGGAGATCATCGAGTAGCTCTCCGAGTAGGTTTACTTGAGCTTGCTTGTGTGCTAGCCGAGTAGCTCACCCAAGAACTCACCGAGGAACTCACCATGGAACTCACCTAATAGCTCACCTTGTCAACTCACCTTGAACTCACCTTGTCATCTCACCTCAGAGATTGCCGATAAACTCACCTTTGAGCTCACCTAGGAGCTCGGCTGGGAGCTCGGGAAGCGAGATCACCCGGGAGCTCATCAAGTGGGAGCTCACTTGGCACTCACCTTATCATTAACCTTGAGTTCACCTTACCAACTCTCCTTGAGCTCACCTTTCCAACTCACCTTCAAGTCATCTGGTAGCTCGTATGTAAGCTCACCTCAGATATTACCGACAAGCTCACCTTTGAGCTCACCTGGGAGCTTATTGAGCAGCTCACCTAGGTGCTTGGATGGGAGCTCAGAAAGTAACTCACCCAAGAACTCATTGAGAAGATCAACTTGAGCTTTCCTAGAAACTCACTTAGGAGCTTTCTTGATAGCTCACCTTGCCAACTCACCTTGAGCTCACCTAAGAGCTTGCCGAGCAGCTCGACTTGACCTCACCTGGAGCTTGTCAAGTAGCTCACCCAAAAACTCACATGGGAGCTCACCTGATAGCTCACCTTACCAACTCGCATGGGAGCTCCCTATCATCTCACCTTATCAGCTCACCTTGAGCTCATTGAGGAGCTCCCCTTGCCAACTCACCTTGAGCTCATCTGGTAGCTCACATTGAGTTTGTTGAGTAGCTCACTAAGTTGCTCACTCGGGAGCTCGACTAACAGACTCACCTAAAATCTCACCGAGCAGCTCACCAAGTAGGTTGACTTGAGCTCACTTATGAGATCACCGAGTAGCTCATCACGGACCTAACCTAGGAGCTCACCATGTAAATTGCCAAGTAGCTCACTTGGGAGCTATTATGGAAGCTCACTGATCAGCTTGAGTTGAGCTCCCCTAGGAGCTCGTTGAGTAACTCACCTGGGAACTTAGCTAGGAGATCACTTGACAGCTCGCCTTACCAACTCGCCTTGAGTTCACCTTGCCAACTCACCTTAAGCTCACCTTACCAACTTGTCTTGCACTCATCTGGTAGCTTACATGTAATCTCACCTCAGAGATTACCAACAAGTTCACCTTTGAGCTTGCATGGGAACTCACTAAGTAGCTCACCTAGGAGCTCAGCTGACATCTCACCTTGAGCTTGCCCAGGAGCTCACCGAGAAGCTCGACTTGAGCTCACCCAGGAGCTCATCAAGTAGCTCGAATAAAAACTCACATGGGAGCTTGCCTTACTAACTTGGATGGGAGCTCACCTATCAACTCACCTTAAGCTTGTTCAAGAGCTCACCTTATCAACCCACCTTAAGTTTAACTAGTAGCTTACCTCAGAGTTCATCAAGTATCTCACCAAGTAGCTCACCTGGGAGCTCACCTAATAGCGCACTTGGGAGCTCATCCAAGTAAGTTGACTTGAGCTCACTTGTGAGCTCACCGAGTAGCTCATGGGGACCTCACCTAGGAGCTTGCCAAGTAGCTCACTTGGGAGATCACCTAGCAACTCACCTAGGAGTTTTCCAAATAACTTGCCAAATAGCTCATCTCGGAGCTCTTTTGGGAACCTACCAATCAGCTTGAGTTTAGCTCGTACCTGACAGAGATCATTAGGTAACTCTCACGGGAACTCACCTAGTAGCTCACCTGACAACTCACCTTACCAACTCACCTTAAGCTCACTTTTCCAATTCACCTTGAGCTTGCCTCACCAACTTACCTTGAGCTCATCTAGTAGCTGACCTAAGAGCTCACCTAACAACTCACCTAGGAACTCACCTAACAACTCACCTAGTAGCTCACCGAACAGCTCACCGAGTAGGTTGACTTGAGCTCACTTATGAGCTCACTGATCATATTTCCATTCAAGGAAATCACCTGGGAGCTCGTCAAGTAGATCACTTGGGAGCTCACCTAGTAGCCTTCCTGGGAGCTTGCCAAATAGCTCACCAAGTAGCTCACATTGAGCTCTTCTGGGAGCTCACCGACTAGCTCAACTTGAGCTCACCTTTAGATCTCACCTTGATATCATCTTGCTAACTTGCCTTGAGCTCACCTTTGAGCTCACCTGGGAGCTCACCGAGCATCTCACCTAGGAGCTCAATTGGGAGCTCGTCAAGTAGCTCATCTAGGAGCTTGTCAGCAAGCGATGACTTGAGCATGCCCAAAAACTCACTTGGGAGCTCACCTTATAGCTCAACTTGCCAGCTCACCTAGAAGCTCACCATTCATCTCAACTTGAGCTCACCCGAGCTCGTCAAGCGCTCACCTGAAAAATTGAATGGGAGTTCACCTATCAACTCACCTTCACTTGCTAAGGAGCTAACATTTGTAACTCACCTTGAGCTTGTTTAGTAGCTCACCTTAGAGTTTGTCAAGTAGCTCATCAAGTAGCTCTCCTCGGAGGTCACCGAGTAGCTCACTGAGTAGGTTAACTTGAGCTTACTTATGAGATCACTAGTGAGCTTGCCAAGTAACTCACCGAGGACCTCACCTAGGAGCTCACCTAGTAGCTCACCGAATAGATCGAAAAGTAGCTTGCCTTGGAGCTCATCAAGCACCTCAAGTTAAGCTTGCCCGAAACTCACATGGGAGCTTGCATGACATCTCACCTTGCCAACTCTCCTTGAGCTCACCTAATAGCTCACCTGGGAGCTCACCTAGTAGCTCACTAAGTAAGTTGACTTGAGTTGACATTACGAGCTCACCAAGCAACTCATTGGGGACCTCACCTGGGAGCTCACCATGTAGCTCCCTTAGGAGCTCACCTAGCAACTCACTTGGGAGCTCACCAAATAGCTTATCAAGTAGCTCACTTAGGAGTTGTTCTATGAGCTCACCGATCAGCTTGAGTTGAGCTCCTCGGGAGCACATCAAGTAACTCACCTGGGAACTTGAGTTGGAGCTCACCTGACAGTTCATCTTACCAACTCACCTTGAGTTTTCCTTGCCAACTCACCTTAAGCTCACCTTGCCAACTCACCTTGAGCTCATCTGGTAGCTCGCATGTAATCTCACCTCAGAGATTATCGACAAGCTCACCTTTGAGCTTGCCTAGGAGCTCACCGAGTAGCTCACCTAGGAGCTTAGTCTGGGAGCTCAAAAAGTAGCTCACCCGGAGCTCGTCAAGTAGCTTACCCTAAAACTCACATGGGATCTCACCTTACCAACTTACATGGGAGCTTGCCTAACAAGTTTCCTTAAGCCCACTCGGGGCTCACCTTGTAAATCTACCTTGAGCTTGTTTGGTAGCTTACAGAACACTAGCATGGGAGCTTGCTTGACGACATGCCTTGCTAACTCGCATGGGGGCTTGCCTTGCTAGCTCACATTGAGCTCACTAAGTAGCTCACAATGCCAACTCACATTGAGCTTGTCTAGTAGCTCACCTTCGAGTTCATTGAGAAAATGTCTAAGTAGTTTGCCTAGGAGCTCACCAAACAACTTGCCTCGAGCTGACCTAGCATCTCACCTAGAGCTCACTAACAGCTTTCTGGGAGCTCACCAAGTAGCTCACCAAGAAGGTTGACTTGAGCTCACATGTGAGCTCACCGATCAACTCACCGGAGACCTCACTGGGAGCTCTTAAAGTAGCTCACTTGCGAGCTTACCTAGGCAGCCTTCTGGGAGCTCATCAAATAGCTCGCCAAGTAGCTCACCTTGAGATCTTTTGGGAGCTTACCAATTAGCTCGAGTTGAGCGCACGCTAGGAACTCATCGAGTAACTTACCTAGGAGCTCGAGTTGATAGCTCACCTTGCAAACTCACTTTGAGCTTGCCTTCAAAACTCACCTTGAGCTCATCTTGGTAACTTGCCTTGAGCTCACCTTTGAGATCACTCCGAGACCTCACCGAGCATCTCACCCTAGGAGCTTAGCTCGGAGCTCGGCAAGCGCACTCCCGGGAGCTCATTGAGTAGCTCGACTTGAGCTTGCCTGGGAAACTTAAGTTGGAGTTCACCGATAGCTCACCTTGCAAACTCACTTTGAGCTCACCTAGGAGCTCACTGAGTAGCTTGACTTGAGATCACCCGGAGCTCGTCACGAAGCTCACCCAAAACTTGCATGCGAGCTCACTGATACCTCACCTACAAACTCGCATGGGAGCTCACCTTAACATCTCACCTTGAGCTCATTGAGGATCTCACCTTCCCAATTCACCTTGACCTCATCTAGGAGATCATCGAGTAGCTCAAGTTAAGCTTGCCTAGAAACTTACCTGGGAGCTCGCATGACATCTCACATTTCCAACTTTCCTTGAGCTCACTAAGTAGCTTGATTTGAGCTTGATCGGGAGCTTGTCAAGTATCTCACTCAAAAACTCACATGGGAGCTCACCTGACATCACACCTTACTAACTCACATGGAGCTCATCTATCAGCTCACTTGTTAGCTCACCTTGAGCTCATTAAGGGGTTCATCTTGCCAACTCACCTATAGCTCATCTGGTAGCTCACCTCAGATTTCATTGAGTAGCTCACCTAATAGCTCACCTAGGAACTCACCTAACTACTTGCTTGGTAGATCACCAAGTATCTTTCTGAGTAGGTTGACTTGAGCTTGCTTGTGAGCTCACCAAGCAGCTCATTAAGTAACTCACCTATGAACTCACCTTGGAGCTCACCTGATAGCTCACCTTGTTATCTCACCTTGAGCTCACCTTGCCAAATCACCTTGAGCTCACCTTTCCAAGTCACCTTTAGCTAATCTGGTAGCTTACATGTAAGCTTACCTCAGAGATTACCAACAAGCTCACATGGGAGCTCACTGATCAGCTCAAGTTGAGCTCACCCAGGGAGATTTTGAGTAACTCTTCTAGGAACTCACCTAACAATTGAATCTTGTCAACTCACTTTGAGCTCACTTTACTAGCTCACTTTGAGCTCATCTGGTAGCTCGCATGTAAGCTCACCTAAGAGATTTCTGATAAGCTCACCTTTGAGCTCACCTAGGAGCTTAGCTAGGAGCTCGGTAAGTAGCTCACCCAGGAGCTCATCGAGTGGGAGCTCGCTTGATAGCTCACCTTGCCGGTTCACCTTGAGTTTGCCTCTCACCTTGAGCTCACCTTGAACTCATCTGGTAGCTCATATGTAAGTTCACCTCAGAGATTACTGACAAGCTCACCTTTGAGCTAACCTAGGAGCTTACCGAGTAGCTCACCTAGGAGCTCGGCTAGGAGCTCGATAAGTAGCTCACCTAAGAACTCATCGAGTAGCTTGACTTGAGCTTACCCAGAAACTCACTAGGAGTTCACCTTACCATCTCACCTTGAGATCTCCCGGGAGCTTGCCGAGTAGCTTGACTTGAGCTTGTCAAGTAACTCACCCAAAAAATCACATGGGAGCTCACTTGATAGCTCACCTTACCAACTCACATGGGAGCTCCCTATCATCTTGCCTTATCGATCACCTTGCCACTCACCTTGTCATCTCACCTTGCCAACTCACCTTAAGCTCATTTGGTAGCTCACATCAGAGTTCATCGAGCACCTTGCCAAGTAACTCACCTAGGACCTCGACTAATAGCTCACTGGAGCTCTCCTAACAACGAATCTTAGAGCTCACTAAGCAGCTCATTGAGTAGGTTGACTTGAACTCTCTTATGAGCTCACTCGAATATCATCGGGGACGTCACCTAGGAGCTCACAAAGTAGCTCACTTGGGAGCTTTCCTAGTAGCTCACCTAGGAGATCACCAAATAGCTCACTAAGTAGCTCAACTGGGATCTCTTATGGGAGCTCACTTGATTAGCTTGAGTTGAGCTCACCCGGGAGCTTGTCGAGTAACTCACCTAGGAACTCAACTAGGATCTTTCCTAATAGCTCACCTTACGAACTCGTATTGAGTTTACTTTGCCAACTCACCTTATGCTCGCATTCCCAACTCACCTTAAGCTCATCTAGTAGCTCGCATGTAATCTCACCTCAAAAATTGCTTATAAGCTCACCTTTGAGCTCACCTGCGATCTCATTGAGTAGCTAACCTAGAACCTTGTCTTGGAGATCAAAAAGTAGCTGACTCAAGAGTTCACTGATAGCTCACCTTGCTAGCTCACCTTGAGCTCACCCAAGAGCTCGATGAGTAGCTCAAATTGAGATGACCCAGGAGCTCATCAAGTAGCTCACCTGAAAACTCACATGAGAGCTCACCTTACCAAATTACATGGGAGCTCACCTATCATCTCACCTTGCCATCTCGTCTTAAGATTTCTCAAGAACTCACCTTACTAACCCACATTGAGCTTGTCTGGTAGCTCACCTCAGAGTTTTTCAAGTAGCTCACTAAGTAGCTTACCTGGTAGCTCACCTAATAGCTCACCTGAGAGCTCACCTAATAGTTCACTGAGTAGGTTGACTTGAGATCACTAGTGATCTTTTCAGCAGCTCACTAGGGACCTCACCTAGGAGCTTGCCAAGTAGCTCGCTTGGGAGCTTACCTAGCAGCTCACCTAGGAGCTCACCGAACAACTCATCAAGTAGCTCACCTAGGAGATCTTTTGGGATCTCACCGATTAGCTCAAGTTGAGCTCGCATGGGAGCTCGTCGAGTAACTCACCTGGGAACTCACCTTATTAACTTGCCTTGGAGCTCACCTAACAGCTCACCTTGCCAACTTGCCTTGAGCTCACCTTGTAAACTTACCTTAAGCTCATGTTGCCAACTCACCTTAAGCTCATCTGGTAGCTTATATGTAAGCTCGAATAAGAAATTTTAGATAAGCTCACCTTTGAGCTCACCTAGGAGCTCATCAAGTAGCTCACATAGAAGCTTGAAAAGTAGCTCACCCAGAGCTTGTCGAGAAGCTCGACTTGAGATTCCCTAGAAACTCACCTAGGAGCTCACCTGATAGCTCACCTTGAGCTCACCTAGGAGCTCGTTGAGCAGCTTGACTTGAGCTCACCCAGAGCTCATCAAGTAGCTCACCCAAAATCTCACATAAGAGCTCGCTGATAGCTCACCTTAACAACTAGCATGGGACCTCACCTATCAACTCACCTTGTCATCTCACCTTGAGCTCACTTAGGAGCTCACCTTGCCACCTCACCTTGAGCTCATCTGGTATCCCACCTTGGAGTTTATAGAAAATCTCACCTAACAGCTCACTGGGAGCTCGCCTAATAGCTCATCTAACGGCTCATCGGGAGATTGCCTAATACCTCACCTAGGAGCTCACGAATAGCTCATCGAGTAAGATGACTTGAGCTCACTGAGCAGCTCACCAGGGACCTCACCAAGTAGCTCACCTAGGAGCTCTTCTATGATCTCACGGCTCGGCTCAAGTTGAGCTCGCGCGGGAGCTTGTTGAGTAACTCACACAGGAACTCATCTTTCAGCTGACTTGCCTTTCAGAGCTCACTGACAGTTCACCTTGCCAACTTGCCTTGAGGTCACCTTGAAAACTTACCTTGAACTCACCTTACCAACTCACCTTAAGCTCATCTGGTAGCTCACATGTAAGCTCACCTAAGAGATTTCTGACAAGCTCACCTTTGAGCTCACCTAGGAGCTCATCAAGCAGCTCACCTAGGAGCTCGATAAGTAGCTCACCCAGGAGCTTGTCGAGCAGCTCGACTTGAGCTTCCCTAGAAACATACCTAGGAGCTCACTTGATAGCTCACCTTGAGCTCACCCAAAAGCTCTTTGAGCAGCTTGACTTGAGCTCACCCAAGAGCTCATCAAGTAGCTCACGAAAAACTCACATAAGAGCTCGTCTGATAGCTCACCCTGATAACTCACATGGGAACTCACCTATCAACTTTCCTTGTCAGCTCACCTTTAGCTTGTTGAGGAGCTCACCTTGCCACCTCACCTTAAGCTCATCTAGTATCTCACCTCATATTTTTTTGAGAAGCTCACCTAGTAACTCACCTGGGAACTCACCTAATAGCTCGTCTAACAACTCATCTAGGAGCTCACCTAACATCTCACTTAGGAGCTCACCGAATATCTGGTCAAGTAAGATGACTTGAGCCCACTTGTGAGCTCACCAAATAGCTCATCGGGGACCTCACCTAGGAGCTTGCCAAGTAGCTCGCTTGGGAGCTCACTTAGCAGCTCACCTAGGAGCTCACCGAACAACTCACCAAGTAGCTCACTTGGGAGCTCTTATGGGAGCTCATCAATCAGCTCAAGTTGAGCTCACACGGGAGCTTGTTGAGTAACTCACCTCGAAATCACCTTTCAAACTTGCCTTGGAGCTCACCTGATACCTTACCTTGCCAACTTTCCTTGAGCTCACCTTGTAAACTTACCTTGAGCTCACCTTGCCAACTCACCTTGAGCTCATCTAGTAGCTCACATGTAAGCTCACCTAAGATATTTTTGACAAGCTCACCTTTGAGCTCACTTGGGAACTCTTTGAGTAGATCACCTAGGATCTCAGTGGGAGATCGACTTGAGCTTCCTAGAAACTCACCTAGGAGCTCACTTGATAGCTCACCTTTGAGCTCACTGTGAACTCATCGAGTAGCTCACCTAGGATCTCACTGGGAGATCGACTTGAGCTTCCTAGAAACTCACTGGGAGCTCGCTTGATAGCTCACCTTGAGCTCACCCAGGGAGCTCGTTGAGCAGCTTGACTTGAGCTCGCTTAAGAGCTCATCAAGTACTGACTGAAAAATCACATAGGAGCTCACCGATAGCTCACTCTGATAACTCACATGGGACCTCACCTATTAACTTACCTTGCCGGCTCACATTCATCTCATTTGAGGAGCTCACCTTGCCGAGTTCACCTTGAGCTCGTTTGGTATCTCACCTCGAGTTCGTCGAGTAGTTCACCTAACTTCTTGCCTCGGAATTCACCTAACAGCTCGTCTAATAGCTCATCTAGGAGCTCACCTAGCAGCTCACCTAGGAACTCACCGAATAGCTCGTCGAGTAAGATGACTTGAGCTCACTTGTGAGCTCTCTAAGTAGCTCACTATGGACCTCACACAGGGAACTTACCAAGTAGTTCTCTTGGGAGTTCACCTAGCAGCTCACTCACTGGGGAGATCACCAAATAAATCACTAAGTAGCTCACATGGGAGCTCTTCTAGGAGCTCATCGATCAGCTCGAGTTGAGCTCACCTGGGATCTCATTGAGTAACTCACCTGTAACTTGCCTTGCCAACTTACCTGGGAGCTCACCTGATAGCTCACCTTACCAACTTGCCTTGAGCTCACCTTACAAAATTACCTTGAGCTCACCTTTCCAACTCACCTTGAGCTCATCTGGTAGCTCACATATAAGCTCACCTAAGATATTTTTGACAAGCTCACCTTTGAGCTCACCTGGGAGCTCATCGAGTAGCTCACCTAGGAGCTTAGTTAGGAGCTTGACAAGCAGCTCACCCAGGAGCTTGTCAAGCAGCTCGACTTGAGCTTCCCCTAAAACTCACCGGGATCTCACACGATAATTCACCTTGCCAGCTCACCTTGAGCTCATCCAGGAGCTCACCGAGTAGCTTGTCTTAAGCTCTCCCAAGAGTTCATCAAGTAGCTCACCTAAAAACTCACATAGGAGCTCACCATATAGCTTTCCCTAAAAACTCACATGGGACCTCACCTATCAACCGACCTTTACAACTCACCTTTAGCTCACGCCGAGAATCTCACCTTGCCATCTCACCTTGAGCTCATTTGGTATCTCACCTCAGATTTTTTTGAGTAGCTCACCTAATAGCTCACATGGGAGCTCACCTAACAGCTCACTGGGAGTTCACCAAATAGATCGTTGAGTAAGATGACTTGAGCTTACTTGTGAGCTCATCGAATAGCTCAGTAGGGACCTTACCTAGGATATCGGTAAGTAGCTCACTTGGGAGCTCACCTAGCAGCTCACCTGGGAGCTCGTCAAACAGCTCCCAAGTAGCTCACCCGGGAGGTTTTGGGAGTTCACGAGATAAGCTTGATTTGAGCTTGCTTTGAGGAGCTCGTCGAGTAACTCGCATGGGAACTCACTATTTTCCAGAGCTCGTCAAGTAGCTCACTGAAAACTCACATGGGAGCTCCCTTTCCAGCCCACCACAGAGCTCACTGAGGATCTCATCTTACCAACTCACCTTGAGCTTGTCTGCGGAAGCTCGCCTCGGTTTTGTCAAGCAACTCACCAAGTAGCTTGCACTGGGCTCACCTAAAAGTTCCCTAGGATTTCATTGAGTAGCTCACGAGTAGGTTGACTTGATCTCTCTTGTGAGTTCATCGAGCAGCTCGCTAAGTTGCTCACTTAGGAGATCACCTAGTAGCTCACTTGGGATCACATCTTGAATAGCTTGGCAAGTAGCTCACCTCGGAGCTCTTCTAGGAGCTCGCTCATCAGCTTGAGTTGAGCTCACCTAGGAGATCATCGAGTAACTCACATAGGAACTCACTGACAGACTCTACTTGCCAACTTTCCTTGAGCTCACCTTTCTAACTCACCTTGAGCTCACCTTGCTAACTCACCTTAAGCTCATATAGTAGCTTGCATGTAAGCTCACCTCAAAGATTACTAACAAGCTCACCTTTGAGCTCACTGGGAGCTCACCGAGTAGCTCACCTAGGAGCTCGACTGAGAGCTCAACATGCAGCTTACCCAGGAGCTCATTGAGTAGCTAAACTTGAGCTTGCCCGAAACTCACCTGGGAGCTCACCTTGAGCTCACCTAGGAGCTTTCCAAGCACCTTGATTTTAGCACACTTGGGATCTCATCAAGGAACTCACCCAAAAACTCACATTGGAGCTCACTTGAATGCTTGCCTTTCCATCTTGCATGGGAGCTCTCCTTGCCATCTCCCCTTAAGCTCGCTGAGGAGCTCACCTTGCCATCTTTCCTTGAGCTCATCTGGTAGCTCACCTCAGAGTTCATTGAGCAGATCACCTAATAGCTCACCTGGGAGCTCACCTAAAGAGCTCACTTGGGAGCTCACCGAGAAGCTTACCAAGTAGGTTAACTTTAGCTCACTTGTTAGCTTTCCGAGCAGCTCGTTGGGGTCCTGGCCTTTGAGTTCACCAAGTAGATCACTTGGGAGATCACCTAATATCTTACCAGGAGCTCACCAAATAGCTCACCAAGTATCTAGCTCGGGAGCTCTTCGGGACCTCACTTATAAGCTCGAGTTGAGCTCACTCGGGAGCTTGTCAAGTAACTCACCTAGGAAGTCACCTAGAAGCTCACCTGACAGCTCACCTTACCAACTCACCTTGAGCTTTCCTTGCTAACTCACCTTGAGCTCACCTTGCCAACTCACCTTAATCTCATCTGGTAGCTCACATGTAAGCTCACCTAAGAGATTTCTGAAAAGGTCACCTTTGAGATTTCCTAGGAGCTCACTGAACAACTCACCTAGGAGCTTGGCTGGGAGCTAAACAAGAAGCTTACCCGGGAGTTCATCAAGCAACTCGACTTGAGATTTCTTGGAAACTCACCGATAGCTCATTTTCTAGCTCACCTTGAGCTCACCCGGAGCTCAGAGAAGTTCGACTTGAGCTCACAGGGAGCTCATCAAGCGAGATCACCAAAACTCACATAGGAGCTCACCTAAAAACTCACATAGGAGCTCGAGTAGGTTGACTTGAGCTCACTTGTGAGCTCACTTGTGAGCTCATCAAGTAGCTCACCAGGGACCTCACATGGGAGCTCACTAAGTAGCTCACTTGGGAGCTCACCTAGTAGCTTGCACCGGGAGCTCACCGAATTACTCACCAAGAATCTCACTGATCAACTCGAGTTAAGCTCACCTAAGAGCTCATCTTGTAACTCACCTGGGAACTCACCTAAGAGCTCACTTGATAGCTCACCTTGCCAACTCACCTTAAGCTCACATTGCCAATCGGCTCACCTTTGAGCACACCTGGTAGATCACCAAGTAGCTCAGCTAGGAGCTCGACTAGGAGCTTAGCAAGTAGCTAACCCCTAGAGCTGGTCGACTAGGTTGAATTGAGATTTCTGAAAAACTCACCTAGGAGCTCACCTGACATCTCACCTTGCCAGCTCACCTTGAGCTCACCCGGGAGATCCCCAAATAACTCAACTTGAGCTCACACTGGGAGCTCATCAAATGCAACATGCTGGGTGCTCGTCAAGTAGATCATGTTGAAACTCTCATGGGAGCTCACTTGAAATCTCACCTATTAGTTTTCCTTGCTAGCTAACCTTGAGCTCACTAAGGAGCTCACCTTGCCAACTCGGCTTGAGCTCATCTAGTAGCTCACCTCTGAATTCATCAAGCGGCTCGCTAGGTAGCTCACCTAGGAGCTCACCATGTAGCTCACTGAGTAGATTGACTTGAGCTTTCCTGGGAGCTCATCGAGTAGCTCACCAAAAATGTGTATGGGACCTTACACGATAGCTTACCTTGCCAACTCACATGGGAGCTCCCCTATTAGAGTTCATCGAGTAGCTTGCCAAATTGCTCACTTGGGAACTTGACTAACAGCTCACCTGGGAGCTCACTGAGCATTTTTGAGTAAGTTGACTTGAGCTCACTTATGAGCTTGCCAAGTAGCTCATCAGGGACATCACCTAGGAGCTCACCAAGTAGCTCACTCGGGAGCTCACCTAGTAACTCACCTAGTAACTTTCCTAGGAGCTTGTCAAACATCTCGCCAAGTAGCTCACACAGGAGCTCTTCTAAAGGCTCACCGATCAGCTCAAGTTAAGCTCACCCGGGAGCTCATCGAGTAACTCACCTAGGAACTCACATGGGAGCTCACTTAATAGCTCTCCTTACCAACTCACCTTGAGCTCACCTTTCCAACTTACCTTGAGCTCATATTGCTAACTCACCTTGAGCTCATCTAGTAGCTTACATGTAAGCTCACCTTAGAGATTGCTGACAAGCTCACCTTTGAGCTCACTTGGGAGCTCATCAAGTATCTCACTAGAAGCTTGGCTGAGATCTCGGCATGCATCCTACCCGGGGAGCTCATCGAGTAGCTAAACTTGAGCTTTCCCAGAAACTCACCTTGGAGTTGGCCTTGTCAAACTTACCTTGAACTCACCTAGGAGCTTTCCAAGTACTTCAAGTTGAGCTCACATGGGAGCTCATCAAGTATCTCACCTAAAAACTCACATGGGAGCTCACCTGATAGCTTTCCTTACTATCTCACATGGGAGCTCATCTAGTAGATCACCTCGAGTTCATCGAGCAGCTCACCTAACATCTCTCTTGGGATCTCACCTAATAGGTCACCAGGAGCTCACCAAGAAGCTTCTTGAGTAGGTTGACTTAAGCTCGGTTGTGAGCTCAGAGTAACGTCTTTGAGGGTCCTCTCACAGGGAGCTCACAATTTAGCTCACTTGGGAGATCACCTAGCAGCTCATTGGGGAGCTCACTGAATAGCCCAACAAGTAGCTAGCTTTAGAGATCTTTTGGGAGCTCACTGATAAGCTCAAGTTGAGCTCACCCGGGATCTCATCAAGTAACTCACCTAGGAAATCACAAGGGAGCTTTCCTGAAAGCTCGCCTTGCCAACTTGCCTTGAGCTTGCCTTGCCAACTCACCTTGAGCTCACCTTGCTAACTCACCTTGAGCTCGCCTTGCTAACTCACCTTGAGCTTACCTTGCAAACTCACCTTAACCTCATCTAGTAGCTCACATGTAGGCTCACCTAAGAGATTGCTGACAAGCTTAACTTTGAGCTTTCCTGGGAGCTCACTAAATAGCTCACCTAGGAGCTTGGCTGGGAGCTCAGATAATAAGCTCACCCAAAAGTTCATCAAGTACTTCCACTTGAGCTTTCCTGAAAACTCACTTTGAAAATCACCTTTCTAGCTCACCTTTAGTTCACCCAGATATCACCAAGTAGCTTTACTTGAGCTTGAATGGGGAGCTCATCAAGCAGCTCACCTAAAAACTCACATAGGAGGTTGTGTGAAAACTCACCTTGCCGACTCTCATTAGATCTCACCTATCATCTCACCTTAAGCTTATTAAGGAGCTCACCTTGCCAACTTACCTTGAGCTCATCTGGTATCTCACCTTAGAGTTTGTCAAGTAGATTTCCATGTAACTCATCTACCATCTGTCCTAGGAGCTCACCAAGCAGCTTGCTAAGTAGGTTGACTTGAGCTTGCTTGTGAACTCACCGAGTAGCTCACCGGGGACCTCACCTAGGAGCTCACTTTGGAGCTCACCTAATAGC
Source organism: Taxus wallichiana var. yunnanensis (assembly GCA_018340775.1). Lineage (NCBI taxonomy): Eukaryota > Viridiplantae > Streptophyta > Pinopsida > Cupressales > Taxaceae > Taxus > Taxus wallichiana. The sequence goes on from CM031233.1 coordinate 10,858,983, forward strand.
TTTCCTAGAAGCTCACTTGAATAGTTTTCCAAGTAGCTCACCTGGAATTTCTTTTGGGAGCATCTTTGATTAACTCGATTTGAGTTCACCTGGAGCTCATCGAGTAACTCACTGAGGAGCCCGACACAGGAGCTCACTTGATAGCTCACATGTCTCGACTCACCTTCAGCTCACCTTGCTAACTCACCTTGAGCTCACCTTGCCAACTCACCTGGAACTCAAATGGTAGCTCGCATGTAATCTCACCTAAGAGATTTCTGATAAGGTCACCTTTGAGCTCACCAGGGATCTCACCAAGTAGCACACCTAGGAGCTCAACTGGGAGCTTAAAAGTAGCTCACCCAAGAGCTCGTTGAGTAGCTTGACTTGAGCTTTCCTAAAAACTCACTTGGGAACTCACCTTACAGCTCACCTTTCTAGCTCATCTTGATCTCACCCAAGAGCTCACCAAGAAGCTTGACTTGAGCTCACTTGAGAGCTTGTCAAGCAGCTCACCTAAAAACTCACATGGGAGCTCACCTGACAGCTCTCCTTGCCATCTCGCATGGGAGCTAACCTATCAGATCACCTTGCAAGCTCACCTTGAGCTTGTTGAGGAGCTCACCATGAGCTCGGAAGGTAGGTCACCTTGGAGTTTGATGAGCAGCTTGCCAAGTAGCTCACCTAGTAGCTTGCCTAACAACCTACCTCGGATCTCACCTAACAACTTGCTTAAGATCTCACCAATTAGGTTGACTTGAGCTTACTTGTGAGCTTACTTGTAAGCTTGTTGATTAGGTCACTAGAGACCTCACTGGGAGCTCACCAAGTAGCTTGCTTGGGAGCTCACCTAGCAACTCACCCGGGAGCTCACCGATCGGCTCGACTTGAGCTCACCAACCAGCTCAACTTGAGGCTCACCAATCAGCTTGATTTCATCTCACTTGAGAGCTCATCTAGTAACTCAACTAGGAACTCACCTAGGAGCTTTCATGACAACTCACCAAACATCTCAGCTAGGAGCTCGGTAAGGAGCTCATCAAGTAGCTCACCCGGGAGCTCGTCAACCAAGTCACTTGAGCTTGCACGAAAAACTCACCTAGGAGCTTGCCTTACTTGCCTTGCCGGTTCACCTTAAGCTCACCCGGAGCTCACCAAGTAGTTCAACTTGAGCTCACTCGAGAGCTCATTAAGTAGCACACCTAGGAGCTCATCAAGTAGCTCGCGTGAAAACTCACATGGGAAATCACCCAATAGCTCACCTTACCAACTCGGATGGGAGCTCACCTGTCGGTTGCCTTGCTACCTCACCTTGAACTCACTAAGGAGCTCATCTTGCTAACTCATCTTGATGTCATCTGTATCTCACCATTGAGTTCATCGACCAACATGCCAAGTAGCTCACCTGGGAGCTCACCAAGTAGCTTATCGAGTAGGTTAACTTGAGCTTGCTTTGGAACTTATCAAGAAGCTCACTGAAAAACATGCATGGGAGCTCACCTGATAGTTTGCCTTGCCAACTCATATGGGAGCTCCCCTATCAGCTCCCTTATTAGAGTTCATCGAGCAGCTTACCAAGTAGCTCGCTTGGGAACTTGACCAATAGCTCACCTAGGAGCTCACCTAATAGCTCACCTATGATCTCATTGAGCATCTCACCAAGTACGTTGACTTGAGCTCACTTGTGAGATCACCGAGTAGCTCACTAGGGACATCACCTGGGAGCTTGCCAAGTAGCTCACTCGAGAGCTCACCTAGTAGCTCAACTAACAACTTTCACGGGAGGTCGTCAAACATATCACAAAGTAGCTCACCTAGGAGCTCATCGAGTAACTCGGCTAGGAACTCACCTAAAAGCTTGCTGATAGCTCAACTTACTAACTCACCTTGAGCTCACCTTTCCAACTCACTTTGAGCTCGCCTTTCTAACTCACCTTGAGCTCATATTGTAGCTCACATGTAATCAAACCTCACAAATTGCCCACAAGCTTTCCTTTGATCTCACCTGGGAGCTCACTAAGTAGCTCACCTAAGAGCTTGGTTAGGAACTCGGAAACAAGTCACCCAAGAGCTCATCGAGTAGGCCAACTTGAGCTTTCTGGAAAATCACACAGGAGATTACACGATAGCTCACCTTTCTAGTTCACCTTAAGCTCACCCAGGAGCTCACCGAGTATCTCGACTTGAGCTCACCCGGGAGGTCATCGAGTAACTTTGCTTAGGAACTCACACAGGGAGCTCACCTAAGAGCTCACCTTGCCAACTCCCTTGAGATCACCTTGCTAACTCACCTTAACCTCATCTATTATCTCGCATGTAATCTGACCTCGGAGATTTGTGACAAGCTCACCTTTAAGCTCACACGGGAGCTAACCAAGTAGCTCACTTAGGAGCTTGCACGGGATCTTGGCAAGTAGCTCACCTAAGAGCTCCTCAAGTAGATTGAATTTAGCTTGGCCAAAAACTTACAGGGAGCTCACTGATAGCTCACCCTACTAGCTCACCTAGATCTCACACAGGAGCTTGCTGAGCAGCTCGATATGAGCTCACATGGGAGCTCGTCAAGTAGCTCACCCAAAAAATCACATGGGAGCTACTTTGACGACTCACCCCAGAAAAGTCATGTTGGAGCTCACCTATCGGCTTCCTTGCCGACTTGCCTTAAGCTCACTTAGGAGATCACCTTGCCAACTCTCCTTTGATTATCTGGTAGCTCGGCTAGGATTTCATCAAGCGGCTCCCCCAATTAGCTCACATGGGAGCTCACCGAGTAGCTCATCGAGTAGGCTGACTTGAGCTTATTTGTGAGCTCACTTGTGAGCTCACCGAGCAACTTACTAGGGACCTTGCATGGGAGCTCACTAAGTAGCTCACTTGGGAGCTCACCTAGCAGCTCACCTAGAAGCTTGCCAAATAGCTTGTCAAGTAGCTCACCTACGAGCTCTTCTAAGAGCTCGCCAATCATCTCAAGTTGATCTCACCTAGAAGCTCATTGAGTAACTCACCTAGGAACTCACAACTCATCTAGGAGATCGTCAAGTAGCTCACTGAAAACTCACATGAGAGCTTACCTTGCCAGCTCACCTTGAGCTCACTGAGGAGCTCACCTTGCCAACTCACCTTGAGCTCATCTAGTATCTCACCTCGAGTTTGTTGAGTAGGCTGGCCAAGTAGCTCAGCTAGGAGCTCACCTAATAGCTTGCCTGTGAGATCACCTAAGAGCATATTTATGAGCTTGTAAGGGACCTCACTTGGGAGATCACCAAGTAGCTCATTTGGGAGCTCACCTAGCAACTCACCTGGGAGCTTACCGAATAAATCACTAAGTAGCTCACCTAGGAGCTCTTATGGGAGCTCACTGATCATCTCAAGTTGAGCTCACCTAAGAGCTTGTTGAGTAACTCACTGGAATCTCACCTAGGAGCTCACCTGATAGCTTACCTTGCCAACTCACCTTGAGCTCAACTGGTAGCTCACATATAAGTTCACCTCATACATTGTTGATAAGCTCACCTTTGAGCTCACCTAAGAGCCCACTAAGCACCTCACCTAGGAGTTTAGCTCAGAGTTCCACAAGTAGCTTGCCTAGGTGCTCGTCAAGTAACTTGACTTGAGCTTGCATGGAAACTCACTGGGAGCTCACCTTTCTAGCTCGCCTTGAGCTCACCCAGGAGCTCACCAAGTAGCTCAACTTGAGCTCTTCAAGTAGCTCACCAAAAAACTCACATGGGAGCTCACTTGATAGCCCATCTTTACAACTCAAATATGAGCTCCCCTACCAGCTCACCTTAAGCTCAGCCGAGGAGCCTACCTTGCCAACTCACCTTGAGTTCATCTCGGTAGCTCACCTCGATTTCGTTGAGCAGCTCGCCAAGTAGGGAGCTCAACAAGCAACTCACCAAGTAGGTTGACTTGATCTCACTTGTGATCTCACCGAGTAACTCACTTGGGAACTTACCGGAGCTCATCGAGTAACTCACTTGGGAACTTACCTGGGAGCTCACCTGATAGCTCACCTTGCTAACTTACCTTGAGCTTGCCTTGCCAACTTGCCTTGAGCTTGCCTTGCCAACTCACCTTGAGCTCATCTAGTAGCTCGTATGTAAGCTCACCTCAGAGATTACCAATAAGCTCACCTTTGAGCTCACCGAGTAGCTCACCTAAGAGCTCAGCTGGGAGCTCGACAAGTAGCTCACCCAGGAGCTTGTCGAACAAATTGACTTGAGCTTCCTTGAAACTTTCTGGGATCTCACCGATGACTCGCTTTGACTAGCTCATCTTGAGCTCACCCAGGAGCTCACCAAGCACCTTGACTTAAGCTCACCTAAGATCTTATCAAGTAGCTCACCTGAAAACTCACATAGGAGCTCACTTGATAGCTCACCTGATAAATCCATGAGAACTCACTTATTAGCTCACCTTGAGCTCACTAAAGAGATATCCTTGCTAACTCACCTTGAGCTTACTGGTATCTCACCTCAAATTTCGTCGAGTAGCTCTCCTAATGCTCACTGGGATCCCACCTAACACCTAACCTTGGAGTCACCTAACACTCACTGGGACTCACCAAGTAGCTCATCAAGTAAGATGACTTGAGCTAGCTTGTGAGCTCACTGAGTAGCTCATCGTTCCTTACCTAGGAGCTCATCAAGTATCTCACTTAGGAGATCACCTAGCAGCTCACACGGGAGCTTGCACGATAGCTCGCCTTGCCAACTCACCTTGAGCTCACCTTGTCAGGCTCACCTTTAGATCACCTTCCCAACTCACATTGATTTCATGTGGTAGATCGTATGTAAGCTCACCTCAGACATTGCTGACAAGCTCACCTTTGAGCTCACCCAGGAGTTCGTCGAGCATCTCAACTTGAACTTTCCCGGACACTCACCTAGGATCTCACTGACACTCACCTTGAGCTAACCTAGGAGCTCACCCAACACTCACCCGAAACTAATGTAGTAGCTCATTAAGTAGCTCACCCAAAAACTCACATGGGAGCTCACCTAATAGCTCTCCTATCAGCTCACCTAAAAACTAACCTAATATCTCGTTAAGTAGCTCACCCAAAAACTCACATGGGAGCTCACTTAACAGCTTGCCTTGCCAGCTCACCTTGAGCTTGGTGAGGAGCTCACCTTCAACTCACCTTGAGCTCAGAAGGTATCTTGCCTCGAGTTTTCGAGCAGCTTGAGTTGAGTTCACCCGGGAGCTAGTCGAGTAGCTCACATGAGAACTCACTGGGAGCTTTCTGACACTCACCTTACCAAATCACCTTGAGCTCACATTTCCAAATGGCCAACCTTTGAGCTCACCTAGCATCTCACTTAGGAGCTAGTCTCTGGGAACTTAGCAAGTAGCTCACCCAGGAGCTCATCGACTAGCTCAACTTAAGCTTCCACAAAAACTCACTGGGATCTCACATGATAGCTCACCTTGCTAGCTTGCCTTGATCTTGCCCAGGAGCTAACCGAGTAGCTCAACTTGAGGTCACCCTGGAGCTTGTCAAGCAACTCATGTGAAAACTCACATGGGAGCTCACCTTATAAAATCTGATGGTATCTCACCTTACAAGCTCACCTTGAGGTTGCCGAGGAGCTCACCTTACCAACTCACCTTGAACTCGTCTAGTAGCTTGATTAAGAGTTCATCAAGAAGATTACTAAGTAGTTCACCTAGGAACTCACTTAACACTCACTGGAGCTCACCGAGTAGCTAGGCTTTAGCCGAGTAGGTTAACTTGATCTCACTTGTCAACTTGTGAGCTCATCGAGTAGCTCACCTAGGAGCTTGTTGAATAACTCATGAAGTAGCTCACCCGGGAGCTCTTCAGGAGCTCTGTAATCGAGATCAATTTGAGCTAACCTAGGAGATCATCAAGTAAATCACCTAGGAACTCACCTGGAGGTGACTGAAAGAGCTCACCTTGGCAACTCACCTTAAGCTCATCTTGTAGCTCACATGTAAGCTAACCTCAGAGATTGCTGACAAGCTCACCTTTAAGATCACTTGTTAGCTCACTGAGAAGCTCACCTAGGAGATGAGCTAGGAGCTCGACAAACAACTCACCTAGGAGCTCATTGAGTAGTTCAAATTGAGCTTACCCAGAAACAGACCTGGGATCTCACTATGGCAGCTTGCCTTGAGCTCTCTGAGTAAGTCAACTTGAGCTCACCCAGGAGATCATCAAGCAGCTCACCTAAAAAATCACATGGGAGCTTACCTTGCCAACTTGTATGGAAGCTCACCTATCAGCTCACCTTACTAGCTTACCTTGAGCTTTCTAAGGACCTCACCTTATAAACTCACCTTGAGCTCATCTAGTAGCTTTCCTCAAAGTTCATTGAGTAGCTTATCTAGGAACTCACCTAAAAACTCACCTTGGATTTTTCCTAACAGCTCACCCAGGAGCTCACCGAGTAGCTCACCAAGTAGGTTTACTTAAGCTCACTTGTGAGCTCATTGGGGACCTCACCTTTGCTAAGTAGCTTACTTGGGAGCTCACCTACTAGCTCACCTAGGAGCTCTCCAAACATCTCACCAAGTAGCTTGCCTAGGAGCTCTTCTAGGAGCTCACTGATTAGCTTGAGTTGAGCTCCTAGGAGCTCGTCGAGTAACTCACTGGGAGATCACCTGACAGCTCGCCTTACCAACTCACCTAGAGCTCACCTTGCCAACTCACCTTGAGCTCACCTTGTTAACTCACCTTGAGCTCATCTGGTAGCTCACATGTAAGCTCACCTCAGAGATTACCAACAAGCTCACCTTTGAGCTCACATGGGAGCTCACCGAGTGGCACACCTAGGAGCTTGGCTAGGAGCTCGAGAAATTAACTCACCAAGTAGCTCTACTTGAGCTCACCTAGGAGTTTGCCGAGCAGCTTGACTTGAGCTCACTCGGGAGCTCATCAAGCAACTCACCTGAAAACTTGAATGGGAGCTCACCTATAAGGTCACCTTGCAAGCTTGCCTTGAGCTCGCTAAGGAGCTCACCTTGCCAACTCACCTTGAGCCTTTACTTGGTACCTCACCTCAAAGTTCATCGAGTAGCTCGTTAAGTACCTCACCTAGGAGCTCACCTAACAACTTACCTGCAGCTCAGCTCATGAAGCAGATCGCCAAGTAGTTTCACTTGACCTCACTTTTTACTTGCTTGTGAGCTCACTGAGCAGCTCGGCATTTGGGACCTCGCATGGGATCTTACCACATAGATCACTTGGAATCTCTCCTAGCAGCTCACCTGGGAACTCACAGAACAGCTCGCTAAGTAGCTCGCTTGGGAGATCTTCAGGGAGCTCACCGATCAGCTCAAGTTGAGATCACCTGGAGCTTGTCGAGTAACTTACCTGGGAGCTCACTTGACAGCTTGCCTTTTCAAATCACCTTGAGCTCACCTTGCCAATTATCCTTGATCTCACCTTATCAAGTAGCTTTGAGCTCATCGGGAAGCGTGTATGTAAGTTGACCTCAAAGATTGCTAACAAGCTCGATTTTGAGCTCACTTGGGAGCTCACGAGTGGTTCACCTAGAGCTAGGCTGGGAACTTGGAAAGGAGCTTGCACAGAAGCTTGTAGAGCAGATCCACTTGAGCTTACCCGAGGCACTCATCAAACAACTAACCTAAAAACTTGAATGGGAGCTCACCTGACGGCTCATTGGTACCTCGCATGGGAACTCACCTTGCTAGCTCACCTTGAGCTCACTTAGGAACTCACCTTTCCAACTCACCTTGAGAGCATCTAGTAGCTCACCTATGAGTTCGTCGAGCATCTCGTAAAGTAGCTCAACTTGGATCTTGCCTGCAGCTCACCGGGAGCTCACTAAGCAACTCACCGATTAGGTTGACTTGAGCTCACTTGTGAGCTCACCGAGCAGCTCACCAAGGACCTCAAGTGAGAGCTCACCAAGTAGTTCACTTACAGGGGGAGCTTGTAGTATAGCTTGCCAAGTAGATCACCTGGTATCTTGCCTTAGCACTCACCTAATAGCTTGCTTGGGAGCTCACAAAATACTTCATATGGGAACTCATCGAGTATCTTACCAAGTAGGTTGACATGATCTCACTTGTGAGCTCGTTGGGGACCTTTCACGGGAGTTCACTAAGTAGCTCACTTGGGAGCTCACCTAGCAGTTCACCTGGGAGCTTTCTGAGTAGCTCACCAAGTAGCTCACCTAGGAACTCTTTTGGGAGATCACTGATCACCTTGTGAATTCACCTTGAGTTCCCCTTACCAACTTGACTTGAGCTCACCTTGAAAACTTGCCTTGAGCACATCTGGTAGCTCATATGTAAGCTCACCTCAGAGATTATCGACAATCTCACCTTTTACCTCACCTAGGAGCTTACTGAGTAGATCACCTAGGAGCTCGGCTGGGAGCTCGGAAAGTAGCTCACCCAGGAACTCATCGAGCAGCTCGACTTGAGCTTGCTCAAAAACTTACATGGGAGCTCACCTGATATCTCACCTTGCTAGCTCACCTAGGAGCTCACCAAGCAGCTCAACTTGAGCTAACTTGGGAGCTCGTCAAGTATCTCACACGAAAACTTACATGGGAGCTCACCTAATAACTCACCTTACCAACTCGCATGGGAGCACACCTATCAACTCACATTAAGCTAACTAAGGAGCTCACCTTGCCAACTCAACTTGAGTTTGTCGAGAAGCTTGTCAAGTAGCTCACCTAGGAGTTTGAATAACAACTCACCTAGGAGCTTGCCTAATAGCTCACATGGGAAATCACCGAGTAGATTGACTTGAGCTCACTTATGAGCTCACCAAGTAGCTCATTGAGGACCTCACCTGTGAGCTTGCCAAGTAGCTCATTTGGGAGCTCACTTAGTAGCTTGCCAGGGAGCTCACCAAATATCTCACCAAGTTTCTTACATGGGAGTTGTTCTAGGAGCTCACGGATCAGCTCGGGTTGAGCTCACCTAGGAGCTCATCGACTAACTCTCCTGGAAATTTGACTAGGAGCTCACCTGATAGCTCGCCTTACCAAATTGCCTTGAGTTCACCTTGCTAACTCACCTTAAGCTCACCTTACCAAATATCCTTGAGCTCATCTAATATCTCACATGTAATCTCACCTTTGAGTGCACCTAGGAGCTCACAGAGCAACTCACCTAGGAGCTCGAGTAGTTTTCCTAGGAGCTCAGCGATAGCTCACCTTGATAACTCACCTTGAGCTCACCCGGAGCTGGCCGAATAGCTCGACTTGAGCTACCCCAGAGCTCATCAAGTAGCTCACACGAAAACTAACATGGGAGCTCACCTTACCAACTTGCATCGTAGCTCACCTATCATCTCACCTTACCTACTTACCTTAAGCTCACTTAGGATCTCACCTTACAAACCCACTTGGAGCTTGTCTAGTAGATTACCTCGAGATTATCTCACCAAGTAGCTCACCTGGAAGTTCACCTAAATAGCTCACCTGGGAGCTCACCTAACAACTCACTTGGGAGATCACCGAGTAGCTCACCGAGTAGGTTAACTTGAGCTCACTTATGAGCTCACCGAGTAGCTCACTCTGGGACCTCACTGGCAGCTTATAAAGTATCTCACATGGGGCTCACCTAGTAGCTCACCAAAAAAACTTGCCAAGTAGCTCACCAGGAGCTCTTTTGCGAGCTCGCTGATTAGCTCAAGTTGAGCTCACACGAGAGCTCGTCGAGTAACTAACTTGGGAACTTACCTTGCCAACTTTCACGGGAGCTCCCGATAGGTCACCTTTCCATCTTACTTTGAGCTCACCTTGCAAAATTCCCTTGAGCTCACCTTACCAACTCACCTTGAGCTCATCTAGTCACTTACATGTAAGCTCACCTCAGAGATTACCAACAAGCTCACCTTGGAGCTCATCAAGAAGCTCACCTAGGAGCTCGGTTTGGATCTCAACAAGTAATTCATCTAGGATCTTTTCAAGTAGCTCAACTTGAGCTTCCCTAGAAACTCACTTGGGAGCTTTTTGATAGCTTACCTTGCCAGATTTCCTTGAGATCACCACGGAGCTCACCAAGTAGCTCAACTTGAGCTCACCCGAGAGCTTGTCAAGTAGCTCACCTAAAAACTTGCATAAGAGCATACATGATAGCTCACCCTGACAACTCGCATGGGACCTCACCTATCAGCTCACCTTGCCATCTCACCTTGAGCTCATTGAGGAGCTCACCTTTCTAACTCACCTTGAGCTCGTCTGGTATCTCACCTTGGAGTTCATCGAGCAGCTCACCTAACAGTTCACATGGGAGCTTGCCTAATAAATAGTCACGGGAGCTCACCTAACAGCTTTCCTAGGAGCTCACCAAATAGCTCATCAAGTAAGATGACTTGAGCTCACTTGTGAGCTTGCCAAGAAGCTGTCCGGGGACCTCGGCCGGGAGTTTGGCAAGTAGCTTGCTTAGGAGTTCACCTAGCGGATCACTGGGAGCTCGCCGAACAGCTCACAAAGTAACTCACCTGGGATGTCTTTTGGGAGTTTACTGATAAGCTTGAGTTGAGCTCACCCAGGAGCTCATTGAGTAACTTGCGTGGGAACTCATAGTTCATCTAGGAGCTCATCAAGTAGCTCACCTGAAAACTCACATGGGAGCTCACCTTACCAACCCACCTTGAGCTCACTAAGGAGCTCACCTTGCCAACTCACCTTGAGCTTGTCTGGTAGCTCACCTTAGAGTTTATTGAGTAGCTCACCAAGTAGCTCACCTGGGAGCTCACCTAATAGCTCACCTGGGAGCTCATTGAGTAGCTTACCGAGTAGGTTGACTTGAGCTCACTTGTGAGTTATCTAAGTAGCTCACCGAGGACCTCACCTAGGAGCTTACAAAGTAGCTTGCTTGGGAGCTTACCTAGAATCTCACTTGTGAGGTCACCAAATAGCTCACCAATTAGCTCACCTGGGATCTCTTTTGAGAGCTCACCGATCAGCTCGAGTTGAGCTCACCCGGGAGCTCATCAAGTAACTCACATAGGAACTCTCCTAGGAGCTCACTTGACAACTCTCCTTGCCAACTCACCTTGAGCTTGCCATTCCAACTCACCTTGCGCTTGCAATGCCAACTCACCTTGATCTCATCTCGGTATCTTACATGTAAGCTCACCTAGGAGCTCGGTTGAGAGCTCAACATGTAGCTTGCCTAGGAGCTCATCGAGCAGCTCAACTTGAGCTTGCCCAAAAACTCACCTAGGAGCTCACCTTACCAGCTTGCCTTGAGCTCACCCAAGATCTTGCGAAGCACCTTTACTTGAGCTCACCTAGGAGCTCATCAATTAGCTCACCCAAAACTTACATGGGAGCTTGCCTAACAACTTGCATTGCCATCTCGCATGTGAGCTCACCATGCCAGATTGCCTTGAGCTCACTGTACATCTCACCTTGTCATCTCACCTTGAGCTTCTCTCGATAGCTCACCTCAGATTTCATCAAGTAGCTCACCTAACAGTTCACCTGGGAGCTCACCTAACAAATCACCTGGGAGCTCACCGAGAAGCATGCTAATCAGGTTGACTTGAGCTCACTTGTGACCTTATCGAGAAACTTGTTAGGGTCCTCACCTACGAGCTCACCAAGTATCTCACTTGGGAGATCACCTAGAATCTCACATGGGAGCTCACCAAATAGCTCACCAAGTAGATAGCTAAGGATCTCTTCTAGGAGATCACTTTGATAAGCTCAGTTGAGCTCACCCGAGAGCTCATCAAGTAACTCACTTGGGAACTCACCTAGGAGCTCACTTGACAACTCACCTTGCCAACTCACCTTGAGCTCACCTTGGTAACTCACCTTGAGCTCACCTTGGCAACTCACCTTGAGCTTACCTTGCTAACTCACGTTGAGCTCATCTAGTAGCTCACATATAAGCTCACCTTAGATATTGTTGATAATCTTACCTTTGAGCTTACCTAGGAGCTCAAAAAATAGCTCACCTAGGAGCTTGGTTGGGATCTCGGCAAGTAGCTCACCCAAGATTTCGTCAAGTAGCTCAACTTGAGCTTGCTCGAAACTCACCTGGGTGCTCACTTGATAGGTCACCTTTCTAGCTCACCTTGAGCTCACCCAAAAACTTACATGGGATCTCACCTAACAACTCACCTTGCGAACTCACATGGGAGGTCACCTATCAGCTTGCCTTGAGCTCACTAAGGAGCTCACCTTGCCAACTCACTTTGAGCTCATCTGGTAGCTCACCGACTAGCTCGCCAAGTAGGTTGACTTGAGCTCATGTGTGATCTCACTCAATAGCTCACCAAGGACCTTACCTAGGAAATCGCTAATTATCTCACTTGGGAGCTCGCCCAATAGCTCACCTAAGAGCTCACCAAATAGCTTGTCAAGTAGCTCACCTGGGAACTCTTCAAGGAGCTTGCCGATCAACTCGAGTTCAGCTCACTTTGGAGCTTTTCAATTAACTCACCTAGGAACTCACCTGGGATCTCACTTGATAGCTCACCTTTCCAACTCACCTTGAGCTCACCTTCCTATCTCACCTTTAGCTCACCTTACCAACTCACCTAGATCTCATATCGTAGCTCACATGTAAGCTCACCTAATATATTGCCGACAAGCTCACCTTTGAGCTCACATAGGATCTCACTAAGTAACTCACCTAGGAGCTTGACTGGGAGGTCAACAAATAGCTCACCCAGGAGCTGGTCGAGTAGTTTCACTTGAGATTTCCTAAAACTCACCTTTTCAGCTCATCTTGAGCTCACCCAGGAGCTCACCAAGTAGCTCGACTTAAGCTCACCTAAGAGCTCATCAAGTAACTCATCTAAAAACTCACATGGGAGCTCACCTGACAGCTCATTTTTCCAACTCACATGGGAGCTCACCTATCACTCACCTTGTTATCTCACCTTGAGCTTGCTGAGGAGCTCACCTTTCCAACTTTCCTTGAGCTCGAATGTAGCTTGCCTCAAAGTTTATCGTGTAACTCTCCAAGTAGCTCACATGGGAGTTTACCTAACAAATCACTTGATATCTCACTTAACATCTTACTAGTGAGCTCACCGAGTAGGTTGACTTAAGCTCACTTGTGAGCTTGTCAAGTAGCTCACTTGTGAAGCTCGCCTAGGAGCTCACCAAGTAGCTCACTTGGGATCTCACCTAGTAGCTTGCACTCACCCGGGAGCTTTTTGAATAGCTTGCCAAGTAGCTCACTGGGATCTCTTACGGGAGCTCACCGATCAGCTCGATTTGAGCTCGGCGGGGATCTCGTTGAGTAACTTGCCTTGAAACTCACCTAGGAGCTTTCACGATAGCTTACCTTGCCAACATACCTTGATCTCACCTTACCAACTAGCTAACCTTTGAGATCAACTAGGAGCTCACTGAGCAACTCAGCTAGGAGCTTGGCTAGGAGCTCAGCAAGCAGCTCACCCAGGAGCTCGTCGACCAGGTCAACTTGAGGCTTTCTGAAAAAATAACTTGAGAACTCACCTTTCCAGGCTCACCTTGACCTTGCCCAGGAGCTCGCTAAAAAGCTCAACATGAGCTCACCCAGGAGCTCATGAACTAGCTCACCCAGGAGCTCATTAAGCAGCTCACATGAAAACTCACATGGGAGCTCACTTGACAGCTCACCTTACCAACTCAGATGGGAGCTCACCTATCAGGTCACCTAGCTAGCTCACCTTAAGCTTGCTGAGGAGCTCACCTTGCTAATTCACCTTGAGCTCATCTGGTAGCTCACCTAGGAGCTCACACTGGAGCTCACCAAGTAGCTCACTTACTAGGTTGACTTTAGCTCACACAGGGAGCTCGTTAAGTAACTCACCTAAAAAATGTGCAAGGGAGCTCACTTGACAGCTTGCCTTTCGAACTCACATGGGTGTTCCCATATCAGCTCTCCTATAAGAGTTCATCGAGCACCTTACTAAGTAGCTCACTTAGGAACTTGACTAATAGATCATCTGGGAGCTCCCCTAACAGCTCACCTAGGAGCTCATTAAGAAGGTCACTGAGTAAGTTGAATTGAGCTAGGTTGTGAGCACACCAAGTAGCTCACCAAGAACCTCACCTGGGAGCTCGTAAAGTAGCTCACTCGAGCTCACCTAACAGCTCACTTGGGAGCTCGGTGAATAGCTTCACCAAGCGGTTCACCTGGGAACTCTTTTGGGAGCTCACTGATTAGCTCAAGTTGAGCTCACTCTAAATCTCATTGAGTAACTCTCCTGGGAACTCACATGGGAGCTCACTGACATCTCACCTTACCACTCACCTTACGCTCACCTTACCCACTCACCTTGTCCTCACCTTACCAACTCACCTTGAGCTCGTCAAGTATCTCACTCAAAAACTCACATGGGAGCTCACTGACAGCTCACCTTGCCAACTCGCATGGGAGCTCATCTATCAGCTCATCTTTTCATCTCACCTTGAGCTTGTTGAGGGGTTCACCTTAGCTCACCTTGAGCTCACCTACTATATCACCTCAAAGTTCATCAAGTAGCTCACCAAGTAGCTCACCTAATATCTCACCTAGAAACTCACCTAACTACTCTCCTGGGAGATCAATGAGTAGCTCTCCGAGTATGTTGACTTGATCTTGCTTGTGAGCTCGCCAAGTAGCTCATCGAGTAACTCACCTGTGAACTCACCTTGGAGCTCACCTGAATGCTCACCTTGCCAACTCACCTTGCCAACTCACCTTGAGCTCACCTTGCCAACTCACCTTGAGCTCACCTTTCCAAGTCACCTTTAGCTAATCTGGTAGCTTGCATGTAAGCTCACCTCAGAGATTACTGACAAGCTCATCTGGGAGCTCTTCTAGGAGCTTGCTGATAAGCTCAAGTTTAGCTCACCAGGAGCTCTTTGAGTAACTCACCTGGGAACTCACTTGGTAGCTCACCTAACAATTGACCCTTTCAACTCACCTTGAGATCATCTTTCTAGCTTACCTTTAGCTCATCTAGTAGCTCACATGTAAGCTCACCTCTAATATTTCTGACAAGCTCACCTTTGAGCTCATCTAGGAGCTCACCTTGGATCTCGGTGGGAGCTTGGTAAGCAACTCACCCGGAGCTCGTCTAACATCTCACCTTGCCGAGTTCACCTTGAGTTTGCCTCTCACCTTGAGCTCACCTTATGAACTCACCTTGAGCACATCTAGTAGCTCATACATAAGCTCACCTTACAGATTACCGACGGGCTCACCTTTGAGCTAACCTGGGAGCTTACCGAACACCTCACCTAGGAGCTCAACTAGGAGATCGATAAGCAGCTTTCCTAAGAACTCATCGAACAACTTGACTTGAGCTTGCCCAAAAACTCACCTAGGACCTCACCTTACCAGCTCACCTTGAGCTCACCCAGAAGCTCTTGAGCGGATCGATTTGGAGCTCATCAAGTAGCTCACCTGAAAACTCGCATGGGAGCTCAATTGATAGCTCACCTTACTAATTCACATGGGAGCTCCCCTATCATCTTGCCTTGTAAGCTTACCTTGCCAACTCGCCTTGAGATCGCTAAGGATCTCACCTTGCCAACTCACCTTGAGCTCATTTGCTAGCTCACATTAGAGTTCATTGAGTAGCTTGCTAAGTAGCTCACATGGGACCTCAACTAATATCTCTCCTAGGAGCTCACCTAACAATAAATCTTAGAGATCATTGAGTAGCTCATTTGAGTAGGTTGACTTGAGCTCACTTATGAGCTCACTGAGTAGCTCATCGGGGACCTCACCTAGGAGCTCACCAAGTAGCTCGCTTGGGAGCTTGCCTAGTAGCTCACCTAGGAGCTCACCAAATAGCTCACCAAGTAGCTCACCTAGGAGCTGTTTTGGGAGCTCGCCAATTAGCTTGAGTTGAGCTCACCTAGGAGCTTGTCGAGTAACTCACCTAGGAACTTGACTAGGAGCTTACCTGACTGCTCACCTTACCAACTCAGCTTGAGTTCACTTTGCTAACTCACCTTATGCTTACATTGTGAACTCACCTTGAGCTCATTGGGTAGCTCACATCTAATATCACCTTAGAAATTATTGACAAGCTCACCTTTGAGTTCACTATGGAGCTCACCGAGTAGCTCACCTAGAAGCTTGGCTTGGAGCTCAAAAAGTAGCTAACCTAGGAGCTCACCTGACATCTCACCTTTCCAACTCACCTTGAGCTCACCCAGGAGATCACCGAGTACTTCGACATGAGCTGAACCAGGAGCTCATCAAGTAGCTCACCTGAAAACTCACATGGGAGCTCACCTTACCAACTTACATGGGAGCTCACCTATTAGCTCATCTTTCCAGCTCACCTTAAGCTTACTCAGGAGCTGACCTTGCCAACCCACCTTAAGCTTGTCTAGTAGCTCACCTCAGAGTTCATCAAGCAACTCACTAAGTAGATCACCTAGTAACTCACCTAACAGCTCACCTGGGAGCTCGCCTAAATGCTCACTGAGTAGGTTGACTTGAGATCACTTGTGATCTTACTAAGCAGCTCACCGGGACCTCACCAAGGAGCTCGCCTAAACACTCACTGAGTAGGTTAACTTGAGATCACTTGTGAGCTTACTTGAGCAGCTCACCGGGGACCTCACCAAGGAGCTTACCTAGTAGCTCACCTAGGAGCTCATCGAACAACTCACCAAGTAGCTCACTTGGGATCTCTTCTGGGAGCTTATTGTTCAACTCGATTTGAGCTTGTGTAGGAGCTCGTCGAGTAACTCACTGGGAACTCACCTTGCTAACTTGCCTTAGAGCTCACCTAACAGCTCACCTTGCCAACTTGCCTTGAGCTCACCTTACAAACTTACCTTGATCTCGCCTTGCTAACTCACCTTAAGCTCATCTGGTAGCTCGTATGTAAGCTCACTTAAGAGATTTTCAAAATCTCACCTTTTAGCTAACCAGGAGCTCATCAAGTAGCTCACCTAAGAGCTCAGCTGGGAGCTCGACAAGTAGCTCACCAAGGATCTTGTTGAGTAGCTTGACTTGATCTTCCCTAGAAACTTGCATGGGAGCTCACCTAATAGCTCACCTTGCCAGCTGGCCTTGAGCTCACCTAGGAGCTCTTTGAGTAGCTCGAATTGAGCTTACCCAAGAGCTCATCAAGTACCTAACTTGGGAGACCTTCGAGAGTTTATAGACAAGCTTGAGTTGATCTTACCCAGGGAGCTTGTCAAGTAACTTGTAAGGGAACTCACTATTTGTCTAAGAGCTCGTCAAGTAGCTTGCCTGAAAACTCGCATGGGAGCTCACCTTGCCAACCCACCTTGAGCTCACTAAGGAGCTCACCTTGTCAAATCACCTTGAGCTTATCTAGAAGATCACCTCGGATTTTTTCGAGGAACTCACAAAGTAGATTTCCTAGGAGCTCACCTAACAGTTCACCTAGGATCTCATTAAGGAGCTCACAGAGTAGGTTAACTTGATCTCACTTGTGAGTTCACTAAGTAGCTTGCCAAGTAGATTACTTGGGAGCTCACCTAGTAGGTCACTTGGGAGCTCACTGAATAGCTTGCCAAGTAGATCACCTTGGATCTCTTTTGAGACCTCACTAATCAGCTTGATTTGAGCTCACCTAGGAGCTCGTCGAGTAACTCGCATAGGAACTCACCTGGGAGCTCACCTGACAACTCTCCTTGCCAAATTGCCTTGAGCTCACCTTTTCAACTCACCTCAAGCTCACCTTGCTAACTCACCTTGAGCTCATATAGTAGCTTTCATGTAAGCTCACCTCAAAGATTCTTGACAAGCTCACCTTTGAGCTCACCTGGGAGCTCACCGAGCAGCTCACGTGGGAGCTTGGTGAGAGCTCAACATGTAGCTTGCCCAAGATCTCATCAATTAGCTAAACTTGAGCTTACAAAGAAAATCACTTGGGAGCTCACCTTGAGCTCACCTAGGATCTTTCCAAGCACCTCGACTTGAGCATGCCTCGGAGCTCATCAAGTAGCTCACCCAGAAAATCACATGGGAGCTCACCTAAATGCTTGCCTTTCATCTTGCTTGGGAGCTCACCTTGCCAGCTCCCCTTGAACTCACTGAGGAGCTCACCTTGCCATCTTGCCTTGAGCTCATTTGGTAGCTCACCTCAGAGTTCATCGAGTAGCTCACCTAATAGCTCACCTGGGAGCTCGCCTAACAGCTCACTTGGGAGCTCATCGAAAAGCTTGTGGAGCAGGTTGACTTGAGCTCACTTGTTATCTCATCGAGCAGCTCATTAGGGTCCTTACCTAGGAGCTCTCCAATTAGATCACTTAGGATATCACCTAATAGCTCACTAGGGAGCTCACCGAATAGCTCACCAAGTAGCTAGATTAGGAGCTCTTACGGGAGCTCACCCGGGAGCTCGTCAAGTAACTCACCTAGGAAGTCACCTGGGAGCTCACCTTACAATTCACCTTGCCAACTCACCTTGAGCTCATATGGGTTCTCACATGAGGGTTCACCTCAAAGATTACCGACAAGCTCACCTTTGAGCTTGCACTGTGTGAGTTCACCAAACAATTCACCTAGAAACTTGGCTGGGAGTTCGGCAAGTAGATCACCCAGGAGTTCATCAAGCGGCTCAACTTTAGATTTCTGGGAAACTCACGATAGCTAAAATTTCTAGCTCACCTAGGAGCTCACCGAGCATCTTGACTTGAGCTCACCTGGGATCTTGTCAAGTAGCTCACTTGAAAACTCACATAGGAGCTCACCAAAACTCACCTTGCCAACTCTCATGGGAGCTCACCTATTAGCTCACCTTGAGCTCACTGAGGAGCTCACCTTGCCAAATCACCTTGAGCTCATTTGGTATCTCACCTCGAGTTTTTGAGTATCTTTCCATGTAGCTTACCTACCATCTAGCCTAGGAGCTCACCGAGCAGCTTGCCAAGTAGGTTGACTTGAGCTCATGTGTGAGCTTGCCAAGTAGCTCACCGGGGATCTCACTTAGGAGCTCACTTAAGATCTCAACTAATAGCTCACCTAGGAGCTCACCGAATATCTCGCCAAGTAGCTCACATGGGAGCTCTTCTTAGAAACACCTGACGATCAACTCGAGTAGAGCTTGCCCAGGATTTTGTCGAGTAACTCACCTAGGAACTCACCTGGGAGCTCACCTGTCCAACTCACCTTGAGCTCACCTTGCCAACTAACCTTGATCTCACCTTGCCAACTCACCTAGAGCTCATATGGTAGCTCACATGTAATCTCACCTAAGATATTACTGACAAGATCACCTTTGAGATCACCTGGGATCTCACCAAGTAGCACACCTAGGAGCTCAAATGGGAGCTTGGCAAGTAGCTCACCTAGGAGCTTGAATTGAGATTTCCTGCAAACTAACTTAGAACTCACCTTACAGCTCAGCTTGCTAGCTCATCTTGAGCTCACCCAGGATCTCACCAAGTAGCTTGAATTGAGCTCGCCTAAGAGCTCGTCAAGCCAGCTCGCCCAAAAACTTACATGGGAGCTCACCTGACAACTCACCTTACAAACTCGAATGGGAGCTCACCTATCAGCACATCTTGAGCTCGGAAGGTAGGTCGGCTCAGATTTTTTTGAACAACTAGACAAGCTACTCACTTGGGAGCTTTCCTAACAACTCACACGAGATCTCACCTAAAATCTTGCCTAGGAGCTCACCGAGTAGGTTAACTTGAGATCACTTTTGAGCTCAATTGTGAGCTCATCGAGCAGCTTACCGGGGACCTCACAGGGAGATCACCAAATAGCTCACTTGGGAGCTCACCTAGTAGCTTACCTGGGAGCTCACCGAATAGCTCACTAAGTAAGTAACTCACCGATCATCTCGACTTGAGCTCACCGATCAGCTTGAGTTAAGCTCACCTAAGAGCTCATCTTATAGCTCTCCTTGGAACTCACCTAGGAGCTCACTTGAAATATCACCTTCCTAATTCACTCACCTTGGACCACCACGAGAGCTCATTGAGAAGGTCAGCTAGGAGCTCAACTAGGAGCTCATCAAGTAGCTCACCCTAGAGCTCGTTGACCAGGTCGACTTGAGCTTGCCTAAAAAACTCACCGGGAGCTCACTGACAGTTCACCTTGCCAGCTCACCTTGAGCTCACCTAGGAGCTCACCAAGTAGCTCAACTTGAGCTCACCTGAGAGCTCATCAAGTAGCACACCTGGGAGCTTGTCAAGTAGTTGACATGAAAATAAACATGGGAGCTCACTTGATAGCTCATCTTACCAACTCGGATGGGAGCTCACCTATCAGCTCACCTTGCTAGCTAACCTTGAGCTTGCTGAGGAGCTCACCTTGCCAACTTGGCTTGAGCTCGTCTGGTAGCTCACCTCTAAGTTCATCGAGCAGGTCACCAAGTAGCTCACCTAGGAGCTCACTATGTAGCTTTTCAACTATCTTGACTTAAGCTTGCCTGGGAGCTCGTCAAGCAGCTCACCTGAAAATGTGCATGAGACCTCACCTGATAGCTTGTCTTGCCAACTTGCATGGGAGCTCCCCTATCAGAGTTCATCGAGTAGCTTGCCAAGTAGCTCATTTGGGAACTTGACTAACAACTCACTTGGGAGCTCTCCTAGGAGCTCACCTAGGAGCTCTCCTAGGAGCTCACTGAGTAGCTCACCAAGTAAGTTGACTTGAGCTCATTTGTGAGCTTGCCGAATAGCCCACCGGGGACATCACCTGGGAGCTCACCAAGTAGCTCACTTAGGAGCTCACCTAGTAACTCACCTAGCAACTTTCTTGGGAGTTTGTCAAACATCTTGCCAAGTAGCTCACCTAGGAGCTCTTCGATAGCTCAGCTGATCAACTCAATTTGAGGTCACCCGGAGCTCATTGAGTAATTCTCTGGGAACTTGCATGGGAGCTCACTGATAGCTCTCCTTACCAACTCACCTTGAGCTTTCATTTCTAACTCACCTTGAGCTCATCTTGCTAACTCACCTTGAGCTCATCTAGTACCTTACATTTAATCTCACCTTTGAGCTCACCTTGGAGCTCACTAATCGATTCACTTAGGATATCAACCGAGAGTTTAGCATGTAGCTTACCTAGGAGCTCATCAAGTAGCTAAACTTAAGCTTGCTCAAAAACTCCCAGGAGCTTTCCTTGTCATCTCACCTTGAGCTCACCTAAGATCTTTCCAATTACTTTGAGTTAAGCTCACCTGGGAGCTCATTAAGTAGCTCACCCAAAAACTCACATGGGAGCTCACCTGATAGCTTTCCTTGCCATCTCACATGGGAGCTCACCTTCCCATCTCACCTTGAGCTCACTGAGGAGCTCACCTTGCCATCTCACCTTGAGCTCATCTAGTAGCTCACCTTATAGTTCATCAAGTAGCTCACCTAACAACTCACCTAGGAGCTCACCTAACAGCTCACCTAGGAGCTCACCGAGAAGCTTACCAAGTAGGTTGACTTAAGCTCACTTATGAGCTCACCGAGCAGCTCGTTGGGGTCCTCACCTAGGAGCTCACCAAGTAGCTCACTTGGTAGATCTCCTAATAGCTCACCGGGAGATCACCGAATAGCCCACAAAGTATCTAGCTTAGGAGCTCTTCGGAAGCTCACTTTGATAAGCTCAAGTTGAGCTCACCTAGGAGCTCGTCAACTAACCCACCTAGGAACTCACCTGGCTCACCTTGCCAACTCACCTTGAGCTCATCTGATAGCTCACATATAGGCTCACCTAAGAGATTGATGACAAGCTCACCTTTGAGCTTGCCTAGGAGCTCACCAAACAGCTCACCTAGAAGCTTGGCTGGGAGCTCGACAAGTAGCTCACCCAAGAGTTTGTCAAGTAGCTCGACTTGAGCTTTCCTAAAAACTCGCCCGATAGCTCACCTTTCTATCTCACCTTGAGTTCATCCAGGAGCTTTCCAAATAGCTTGACTTGAGCTTGACCGGTAGCTCATCAAGCGCTCACCCAAAACTCACATAGGAGTTCACTTAAAACTCACCTTACCAACTCTCATGCGAGCTCACCTATCAGCTCGCCTTGAGCTCACTGAGGAGCTCACCTTTCCAACTCACCTTGAGCTCATCTAGTATCTCAACTTAGAGTTTTTGAGTAGCTTTCCATGTAGCTCATCTACCATCTGGCCTGGAGCTCACCGAGTAACTTGCCAAGTAGGTTGACTTGAGCTCCCATCTAAGCTCATCGAGTAGCTCACCTAGAGATCATATGGTAGCTCACATGTAATCTCACCTAAGAGATTGCCAACAAGTTTAGCTTTGAGCTCACTGGGATCTCACCAAGTAGCACACCTAGGAGCTTGAATGGGAGCTTGGAAAGTATCACACCTAGGAGCTCATTGAGTAGCTCAACTTGAGATTTCCTTAAAACTCATGTAGGAACTCACCTTAAAACTCACCTTGCTAGCTCATCTTGAGCTCATCATGGGGCTTGCCAAGCAGCTTGACTTGAGCTCACTTGAGAGCTTGTATTGTAGCTCACCCAAAACTCACACGAGGAGCTTACCGGACAGCTCACCTTGCCAACTCGTATGGGAGCTCGCCTATCGGCTCACCTTGCTAGCTCACATGGAGCTTCTTGAGGAGCTCACCATGTCAGCTCACCTTGAGCTCGAAAGGTATGTCACCTCAAAGTTTGATGAGAAGCACGTCAAGTAGCTAACCCGGGAGCTTTCTAACAACTTCCCTTAGATCTCACCTAACAGCTCGCCTAGGCACTCACCGAGTAGGTTTACTTGAGCTCTCTTTTGATCTTACTTGTGACCTTGTCAATCAGCTCACTTTGGGGACCTCACCGTGATCTTGCCAAGTAGCTCATTTGGGAGATCACCTAGAAACATGCCTAGGACCTCACTAAACATCTCGCCAAGTAGCTCACTGATTAGCTCGACTTGAGCTCACAGATTAGCTCGACTTGAGCTCACCCGAGAGCTCATCTAGTAAATCACCCGAGAGCTCATCCGACACTCACCTTGCCAACTCACCTTTCCAATTAGCTCAAATTTGAGCTCACTTGGGAGCTCACTGAGTAGCTCAGCTAGGAGCTTGGCTAGGAGCTCAAAAAATAGCTCACCCGGGGCTCGTTGACCAGTCAACTTGAGCTTTCTGAAAAACTCACCTAGGAGCTCACCTAATAACTTGCCTTTCCATCTCACCTCAAGCTCACCCGGGATTCACCAAGTAGTTCAACTTGAGCTCACCCGAGAGCTCATCAAGTAGCATGCACGAGAGCTCATCAAGTAGCTCACTTGAAATATCACATGGGAGCTCACCTGACTCACTTACCAACTCCGATGGGAGCTCACCTATTATCTCTCCTTGCACCTCACCTTGAGCTTGCTGAGGAGCTCACCTTACTAACTCACCTTGAGCTAGTCTCGGTAGCTCACCTCTCGAGTTCGTCAAGCAACATGCCAAGTATCTCACATGGGACCTCACCGAGTAGGTTGATTTAAGCTTACTTAGGAGCTCATCAAGTAGCTCACCCAAAAACATGTGTGGGAGATCACACGATAGCTTGCCTTGCTAAATCATATGGGAGGTCCCTATCGGATCCCTTATTAGAGTGCATCGAGTAGCTTTCCAAGTAGCTCGCTTGCGAATTTGACTAACATCTCACCTGGAGCTCACCTAACACTCACCTAGGATCTCACCGAGCAACACACCGAGTACATTAACTTGAGCTCACTTGTGAGCTTACTTAGTAGCTTTCCGGGACATCACCTCAAAGCTCACTAAGTATTTCACTCGAGAACTCACCTATCATCTCAACTAGTAAATTTCTTGGGAGGTCATCAAAATCTCACTAAGTAGCTCACACGGGAGCTCTTCAGGAGCTCACCGATCAGCTCAAGTTGAGCTCATCTGGGAGCTCGTCGAATAACTCAGCTAGGAACTCACCTACAAGTTCACTGATATCTTAACTTACCAACTTGCCATGTGCTCACTTTTCCAACTCACTTTGAGCTTACCTTGCCAACTCAACTTGATCTCATCTGTAGCTCACATGTAATCTCAAATTAGAGATTTCCAACAATCTCACCTTTGATCTCTCCCGGGAGCTTACCGAGTAACTAACCTAGGAGCTTGGTTGGGAACTTGACAACAACTCACCTAAGATCTCGTCAAGTAGCTCAACTCGAACTTGCCTAGAAAATCACACTGGGAGCTTGCACGATAGTTCACCTTTCCGGTTCTCCTTAAGCTCACCCGAGAGCTCACCGAGTAGCTTGACTTGACCTCACGCAAGAGCTCATCGAGTAACTTTTCCTAGGAACTCACCTAGGAGCTCACTTAAAATCTCACCTTACCAACTCCCTTGAGATCAACTTGCCAACTCACCTTGACCTCATCTATTAGCTCACATTAATCTCACCTCGAGATTAGTGACAAGCTCACCTTTCAACTCACGTGCGAGCTAACCGAGTAGCTCACCTAGGAGCTTACCTAGGAGCTTCGCAAGTAGCTTGCCAGGAGCTCTCAAGTAGCATGACTTGAGCTTGGCCAAAAACTTACAGGGAGCTTAGGTGATAAATCACCCTACCATCTCACCTAGATCTCACACAGAGCTTACCGAGCAGCTCGACTTGACCTCACATGGGAGCTCATTAAGCAGCTCACCCAAAAACTCGTATGGGAGCTTGCACATAGCTCACCCAAAAAATCACGTGGGAGGTCACCTATCAGCTTGCCTTTCTAGCTCATGTTGAGCTCGCTTAGGAGATCACCTTGCTAACTCTTCTTGAGATTGTCTGGTAGATCAGCTAGCGGTTCTTCAAGCAGCTCCTAATTAGCTCACGTGGGAGCTCACTGAGTAGCTCGTTGAGTAGGTTGACTTGAGCTTGTTTGAGAGCTCACTTGTGAGCTCGCTGAGTTACTTGTTAAGGACCTTGCATGGGATTTCACTAATTATCTTACTTGGGAGCTCACCTAGCAGCTCACCTACAAGCTCACCGAATATCTTGTTAAGTGGCTCACCTACGAGCTCTTATTAGAGCTTGCCAATCATCTCAAGTTGATCTCACCCAGAATCTCATCAAGTAACTCACCTAGAAACTCATAGCTCATCTAGGAGCTCCTCAAGTAGCTCACCTAAAAACTCACATGGGAGTTCACCTTTCCAAATCACCTTGAGCTCACTTTGAGGACATCACCTTGCCAATACACCTTGAACTCATCTTGTAGCTCACCTCGAGTTCGTTGAGTAGCTCACCAAGTAGCTCATCGAGAGCTCACCTAATAGCTTTCCTATAAGCTCACCTAACAGCTTACTTGTGTGCTTGCAAGGGACCTCACTTAGGGGATCTCCAAGTAGCTCATTTGGGAGCTCACCTAGAAACTTGCTGGGAGCTTGCCAAACAAACCACTATGTTTCTCACCTAGGAGTTCTTGTGGGAGATTGCCAATCAGCTCGAGTTGAGCTCACCCAAGAGCTTATCAAGTAACTCACCTGGGAGCTCACCTGATAGCTTTCCTTACCAACTCACCTTGAGCTCAGCTGGTAGCTCGCATATAAGCTCACCTCAGACATTTCTGACAAGCTCACCTTTGAGCTCACCTAAGATCCCACCGAGCACCTCACCTAGGAATTTATCTCACCTTTGAGCTCACCTAATATCCCACCGAGCACCTCACCAAGGAATTTATCTCAACTTTGAGCTCACCTAAGATCCCAGGTGCTCGTCAAGTAACTTGGCTTGATCTTGCATAGAAACTCACCTGGGAGCTCACCTTGTTAGCTTGCCTTGAGCTCGCCTAGAAGCTCACCGAGTAGCTTGACTTGAGATCGTCAAGTAGATCACCCAAAAACTCACATGGGAGCTCACTTGACAGCCCACCTTTACAACTCAAATAGGATCTCACCTACTAGCTCACCTTGAGCTCACTAAGGAGTCTACCTTGCCAACTCACCTTGAGCTCATCTGGTAGCTCACCTCTGATTTCGTCGAGCGACTTACCAAATAGGGAGCTTAACAAGTAACTCACCAAGTAGGTTGACTTGATCTCACTTGTGAGCTCACCGAGTAACTCACCTAGGAACTTGCCTAGGAGCTCACCTAATAGGTCACCTTTCCAACTTACCTTGAGATCACCTTGCCAATTTGCCTTGACCTTTCCTTGCCAACTCACCTTGAGCTCATCTAGTAGCTCACATGTAAGCTCACATCATAGTGTTATCCAAAATTCACCCCTCAAGGTAATTTTGATAACATGCATCAAATTCTTTAGTCCCAAGCAATTATATTGAGTCCGGGAAAAAAGTCATGTTTCTAGGGTCCCCTCAGATTTTTTCTAACTCCCCTGTCCAAGAAGAAGAGAGCAAGTTCTGAGAAAATGTGAAAAAATTGCAAAAAACAAGCTCGGGCCAGAAAAATCATGAAAAATGGCTAAGTCCTAGTCCTCGCAGCATTTGGGACAGTTGGGACAAAAGGACGCGAACCGGCCGAAAGGCCGCCAGGCGGTCTGCGCAGCATTTGGGACATTTGGAACAAAGGGATGCGCGGGACGAGAAATCTGAACTGGCCGAAAAATGGAAAAATTTGACTAACTGTTGAAACAGGCGATCACAGGGACATCTGGCCCGAAATCGCGAACCGGCCGGTTCGGCCGAAATGGGAAATTTCAGCACTGTGCCAAGTGGGACAAAGGGACGCGCGGGACGCGGATAGCCGAAGGAGCCGAAAGCCAATCAGATCACGCCACGTGTCACCGGCAGAAAAGGGACATGGAAGCCCATTTTGGGTGGTTTGGAAGAATTTGTCCCACACAGCACTGGGACATTTGGGACAAAGGGACGCGTGGGACGCGAAAAGCCGAAATGGCCGAAGACAGAGGAGAAAAGTCAACGTTTGGTCCGGAAACTTCAAACGGCCATAACTTTTGACTCCGAGCTCCGATTTTCATAAAATTGGACTTTCTAGAATGAGCTCTTATTTTTAATGAGGGTAGATATATTTAAATAAAAGAAACATATTCGGCTCCAGTCAGTCAATGCTCATTCCCGTCAAATGACAGAAAACGCCTGCCAGACCCAAAATAGCTGCCCGCACTCAGAAGGCCATAACTTTTGCATTTCTCAACAAAATCACACAAAATTTGTACCGTTGGAATTGTGGTTCCGAGCCCAATGCACAACAATCAAGAAATTCCAGATTTGATTAGAAATTGATTGATATTTTTAAGAAAACGTGGCCGGGTTCAGAACAGTGTTTTATTTGGTAGCTGGGAGTGCAATTAAGAGGCATGGTCATCATTCTTTCTCTCTTTGCAGCACATGGGATAGTATGGGAGCCTTTTGCAAGTAATGGAAAACCTTTTCACTCAATTTAATGCCTCTTATAGGTGGTTGAAGGATAGATTTCAGGATTTCCATTTTCCCTTCTCTTTTCCTTCTCATTTTTCTATAAATTGGAGTTTTGGGCTCATTGTAAAGAAGAGTGTTTTGGGTAGCAAAGCTCTGCCAAAATTGCTTTTTGAAGCCAATGTGTTGCAGGCCCTTGTAGTGGACTCCTTGCATGGTGATCTAGGCCCTTATCTTGTAATAGACTGAATCTGTGCATACCAGGAAGCAATAAAATACAAGTTTGTGGATGTATCTTCCCCTGCTGTGTTTTCTTGCATTCTTCTTGCCCTTTTATCTTTCCACAAGAATATTGTGTCTATTATTATGTTCTTGTAGGAATTCATTATCATTGTGTGTGCTTGGAATCTGTGAATGCATTTTGCTAGATTATGGAGAATCTGTCATCACCTCTTCTAGTGTGCACTTTGCCATTTCACACATTTGGAGATTACTCTCACATCCTCCTTTTCTCGTGTAACACCGCTTTAGTGTAGGCTTTAATTTTATGTATTCTCTTTCCTGGTCCTTGGAAATTTAGATTAGAACAGTTAGCTTATCTGCATTAGAGTAGATTGTGGCGGGTAGTTTAGGAGCAAGAACCGACTTTCTCTGGAGGTCTATCTCAAGTAGCAAGTCCCATAACTTGGAGATAGTACCCATGTTATCCAATCACACCCAGAGCTCAAGTATATCTCCGGGGTGCTTGATTCGTGATCACACATATATTTCCAACAATCTCACCTTTGAGCTCACCTGGGAGCTCACCGAGTAGCTCACCTAGGAGCTCAGCTGGGAGCTTGACAAGCAACTCACCTAGGAGCTCATCAAACAAATTGACTTGAGCTTCCTAGAAACTTTCCTGGGAGCTCACCTGATAGCTCACCTTACCAACTCATCTTGAGCTCACCCAGGATCTCACCGAGCACCTTGAATTAAGCTCACCTGAGAGTTTGTCAAGTAGCTCACCTAAAAAGTCACTTGATAGATCACCTTGATCTCACACAGGATCTCGCCGAGCATCTCGACTTGAGCTCGCATGGGAGCTCGTCAAGTAGCTCACCCAAAAATCACATGGGAGCTCACCTGACAGCTCACCCAGAAACTCATGTGGGAGCTCACCTATCAGCTTGGCTTACCAGCTCACCTTGAGCTTGCTTAGGATATCACCTTACCAACTCTCCGTGACCTTGTCTCGGTAGCTCAGCTAGGAGTTTCGTTGAGTAGCTCCCCAATTAGCTTGCATGGTAGCTCACCGAGTAGCTCATCGAGTAGGTTAACTTGACCTTGTTTGTGAGCTCACTGAGTAACTTGTAAGGGACCTCACATGAGATCTTGCTAAGTAGATCACTTGGGATATCACCTAGTAGCTCACATAGAAGCTCACCGAACAACTTGTCTAGTGGTTCACCTTCGAGATCTTCTTGGAGATCACCGATCATCTCAAGTTGATCTCATCTAGAATCTCATTAATTAACTCACCTAGAAACTCATAGCTCATCAAGGAGCTCCTCAAGTTGCTCACCCAAATAATCACATGGGATCTCTCTTTACCAGCTCACCTTGAGTTCACTGAGGAGCTCACGTTGAAAACTCACCTTGAGCTCATCTGAGTAGCTCACCTCAGAGTTCATCGAGTAGCTTGAAAAGTAGCTCACCTGGGAACTCATGTAACATCTTGCCTGTGAGGTCACCTAATAGCTTACTTGTGAGCTTGCAAGGGACCTCACTTAGGAGATCACCAAGTAGCTTGTTTGGGAGCTTGCCTAGCAACTCACCTGGGAGCTTGCCGAACAACTCACTAAGTAGCCCACCTAGGAGCTCTTATAGGAGCTCTCCAATCATCTCGAGTTGAGCTCACCTGAGAGCTTATCAAGTAACTCACCTAGGATCTCACTGGGCTCATCGGCAGCATGCCTTACCAACTTGCCTTGAGAACAACTGGTAGCTTGCATATAAACTCACCTCAGACATTACTGAAAAGCTCACCTTTGAGCTCACCTCAAAATCCACCGAGCACTTCACCTAAGAGTTCAGCTAGGAGCTCTGCAAGTAGCTTGCCCAGTGTTTGTCAAGTAACTTGACTTCAGCTTGCATGAAAACTCACCTAGGAGCTCACCTTACCAGCTCACCTTGAGCTCACCGAGTAGCTCAACTTGAGCTCATCAAGTAGCTCACCCAAAAACTCACATGGGAGCTCACTTGATAACTCGCTTTAAAAATCAAATAGGAGCTTTCTGCCATCTCACCTTGAGCTCACTAAGGAGCTTTCCTTACCAACTCACCTTGAGCTCATCTGGTAGCTCACCTCGAGTTCGTTGAGTAGCTCGGTAACTCACCGAGTAGGTTGACTTGAGCTCACTTGTGATCTAGTTGAGTAACTCACTGGGAACTATCTTGGGAGCTCACTGACAGCTCACCTTGCCAACTTTCCTTGAGCTTGTCTTTCCAACTTGCCTTGCCAACTCACCTTGAGCTCATCTGGTAGCTTACATGTAAGCTCACCTTAGAGATTACCAACAAGATCACCTTTGAGCTCACTGGGAGCTCACCGAGTAGCTCACCTAGGAGCTCATTGGGAGCTCAACAAGTAGCTCACCCAAGAGCACGTCAAAAATTGACTTGAGCTTCCTAGAAACTTTTGTGGGATCTCACCGAGCACCTTGACTTAAGCTCACCCGAGAGCTCATCAAGTAGCTCACCTAAAAACTCACATAGGAGCTCACCTGATAGCTCACCCTAACAACTCACATGGGAACTCACCTATTAGCTCACCTTGCTAGCTCACCTTGAGCTCACTGAGGAGATCACCTTACCAACTCACCTTGAGCTTGTTTGGTAGATCACCTAGGAGATCACCTAGGACCTCGGTAAGAAGCTCACCCGGGAGCTCATTTAGTAGATTGGCTTGAGCTTGCCCATAAACTCACCGAGTAACTCGACATGAGCTCACCCAGGAGATCTTCAAGAAGCTTTCTGAAAAAAATCGCATGGGATATTTCCTTTCCAATTCACATGGAAGCTCATATATCAGCTCACCTTGCTAGCTTACCTTGAGCTTACTTGAGGAGCTGACCTATACAAATCACGTTGAGCTCATCTAGTAGCTTGCCTCGAGAGTTCATCTAGTAGATTTTCGAGTAGCTCACCTAGAAGCTTGTCTAATAGCTCACCTTGGAGCTCACCTAACAGCTCACCTGGGAATTTTCCTAACAGCTCACCCAAGAGCTCACTAAGTGGCTCACCAAGTAGGTTTACTTGAGCTCACTTGTGAGCTCATCGGGACCTCACACTGGGAGTTCGTAAGAAGTTCAATTAGGAGCTCACCTAGCATCTCACCGTACATCTCACCAAGTAGCTTACCTAGGAGCTCTTCTAGGAGCTCACTGATTAGCTAGAGTTGAGCACCCCTAGGAGCTCATCGATTAACTCACCTAGGAGCTCACCTAATAGCTCACCTTACCAACTCACCTAGAGCTCACCTTGCTAACTCACCTTGAGCTCACCTTGCTAACTCACCTTGAGCTCATCTGGTAGCTTGCATGTAAGCTCACCTCAGAGATTACCGACAAGCTCACCTTTGAGCTCACATGGGAGCTCACCGAGTGGATCACCTAGGAGCTTGGCTAGGAGCTTAGCAATTAGCTCATTGAGTAGCTCGACTTGAGCTCACCTACGAGTTTGCCGAGTAGCTCAAATTGAGCTCACTCGGGAGCTTTTCAAGTAGCTCACCCAAAAGATTGAATGGGAGCTCACCTATAAGGTCACCTTGCCAGCTTGCCTTGAGTTCACTAAGGAGATCACCTTGCCAACTCACCTTGAGCTCATCTGGTAGTTCACCTCGAAGTTCATCGAGTAGCTCACCAAGTAGCTCACCTGGGAGCTCACCTAATAGCTTACATGGGAGCTCATGGAGTAGCTCACCAAGTAGATTGACTTGACCTCAATTTTGATCTTTTTTGTGAGCTCTAGGTAGGTCACTTTGGGACATTACATGGCGCTTACCATGTAGATCATTTGAAGAGCTCACCTAGTAGCTCAACTGGGAACTCACAGAATAGCTCGCTAAGTAGCTTGCTTGGGAGATCTTATGGGAGCTCGCCGATCAGCTCGAGTTGAGCTCACCCGAGAGCTCATCAAGTAACTCACTTAGGAACTTGCTTGGGAGGTCACCTAACAGCTCGGCTTTCCAACTCGCCTTTAGCTCACCTTGTCAACTCTCCTTGAACTCACCTTATCAACTAGCTTTGACACCATCTGGTAGCGCATGTAATTTAACCTCAGAGATTACTGACAAGCTCTCCTTTGAGCTTACTTGGGAGCTCACAAAGTAGCTCACCTAGGAGCTAGGCTGGGAACTCAGTGGGAGATTTCCTAGAAGCTTGTAGAGTAGCTCCACTTGAGATTTCCTTGGAGCTCATCAAGCAGCTGACCTGAAAACTTGAATGGGAGCTCACCTAATAGCTCACCTTGCTACCTCACATGGGAGCTCACCTTGCCATCTCAACTTGAGTTCACTGAGGACCTCACCTTGCCAACTCACCTTGAGCGCATCTGGTAGCTCACCTATGAGTTCGTTGAGCATCTCACCAAGTAGCTCTCTTGGGAGCTTTCCTAGTAGCTCACATGGGAGCTCACCAAGCAACTCACCGAGTAGGTTAACTTGAGCTCACTTGTGAGCTCACCGAGCAGCTCACCGGGGACCTTGGTGGGAGCTCACAAAGTAGTTCACTTTTGAGATCACCTAGCGACTTGCCTAGGAACTCATAGAATAGCTCACCAAGTAGCTCACTGGTAGCTCACCTTAGAGCTCACCTAATACCTTGCCTAATAGTTCACTTGGGAACTCACCAAATAGCTTACAGTAGGTTGACATGAGCTCACTAGGGACCTCCTGGAACTCACTAAGTAGCTCATTTGGGAGCTCACCTAGCGAGTTCACTTTGGAGCTTGCCAAATAGCTCACCAAGTAGCTCACCAGGGCTCTTTTGGGAGCTCCTAATCATCTCGAGTTGATCTCGCCCAAGATCTCATCGAGTAACTCACTGAGAGCTTACTTGATAGCTCACCTTATAAATTCACCTCGAGTTCCCCTTACCAACTCAAATTGAGCTCACCTTGCCAACTCACCTTGAGCTCATCTAGTAGCTTGTATGTAAGCTCACCTTAGAGATTGCCGAAAATCTCACCTTTGAAATCACCTAGGATCTTACCAAGTAGCTCACCTAGGAGCTTAGTTGGGAGCTCGACAAGTAGCTCACCCAAGAACTCATCGAGCAGTTTGACTTGAGCTTGACCAAAACTTTCTGGGAGCTCACTGATAGCTCACCTTGCTAGCTCACCTAGGAGCTCAAAAGCAGCTCAACTTGAGCTCACCTGAGAGCTTGTCAAGTAGTTCACATGAAAACTTGCATGGGAGCTCACCTGATAGCTCACCTTGCCAACTCGCATGGGATCACACCTATCAGCTCACCTTGCCAACTCACCTTGAGTTCATCGAGTAGCTCACCAAGTAGCTCATTTGGGAGCTCCACTAACACATTCACCGAGCTTGCATAATAGCTCACTGGGAGCTCACCGAGTAGGTTGACTTGAGCTCACTTATGAGCTCACCGAGTAGCTCATCGAGGACCTCATGTCGAGCTTTCCAAGTAGCTCATTTGGGAGCTCACCTAGTAGCTCACTTAGGAGCTCACCAAATAGCTTGCATGGGAGCTGTGCAGGGCTCACTAATTAGCTCGAGTTGAGGTTACTCGGGAGCTCGTCGACTAACTCACCTAGGAACTCAACTAGGACCTCACTGACAGCTCGCCTTACCAACTGACCTTGAGTTCACCTTGCTTGCAACTCACCTTAAGATTTCCTTACCGGCTTCCCTTAAGCTCATCTAATCATTCACATGTAGTCTCACCTTTGAACTTGCCTAGGAGTTCATAGAGCAGCTCACCTAGGAGCTCAGGTGTGAGCTAGGAAAGTAGTTTCACCCAGGAGCTCACCGACAACTCACTTTGCTAACTCACCTTTATCTCACCAGGAACTCACCGAGTACCTTGACTTGAGATGCCCCAGGGAGCTCATCAAGTAGCTCACCCAAAAACTCACATGGGAGCTTACCTTACCAACTTGCATCGAAGCTCACCTATCAGCTCACCTTTCCTACTTGCCTTAAGCTCGCTCAGAAGCTGACCCCACAAACCCACCTGGAGATTTTCTGGTAGCTTGCCTCAAAATTTATCAAGTGCTCACCTAGGAGCTCACCTAATAGCTCACCTGAGAGCTCACCTAATAGCTCACTTGGGAGCTCAGCGAGAAGCTCACTTGAGTAGGTTAACTTGAGCTCACCTGTGAGCTCACCGAGCAGCTCACTGGGGAACTCACTTGGGAGCTTGCACAGTATCTCACTTGGGAGCTCACCTAGCATCTCACCTAGGAGATCACTAAACAACTTGTCAAGTAGATCACCTAGGAGCTCTTCTAGGAGCTCGCTGATGAGCTCAAGTCGAGCTCACATAGGAGCTCATCGAGTAACTCACCTAGGAACTCACCTTACCAACTTTTATGGGAGCTTGCACTGACAGGTCACCTTGCCAACTTACCTTGAGCTCACCTTGCAAACTTCCCTTAAGCTTGCCTTGCCAACTCACCTTGAGCTCACCTTGCTAACTCACCTTGAGCTCATCTAGTCACTCACATGTAAGCTCACCTCAGAGATTACTAATAAGCTCACCTCGGAGAGATTACTAATAAGCTCACCTTTGAGCTTTCTAGGATCTCATCAAGAATCTCACCTAGGAGTTCGGTTTGGAGCTCACCCGGGGAGCTTGTCAAGCAGCTCGACTTGAGCTTCCGTGGAAACTCACAGGAGATTACTGATAGCTTACCTTGCTAGCTTTCCTTGAGCTCACCCAAGATCTCACCGAGTAGCTTAACTTGAACTCACTGAGATTTTGTCAAGTAGCTCACCCGAAAACTTCGCATAGGAGCTGATCGATAGCTCGCTTTGACAACTCACATGGGACCTCACCTATTAACTTGCCTTGCCATCTCACCTTGATCTCACTAAGGACCTCACCTTGCCAACTCACCTTGAGCTTTTCTGTAGCTCATCTTAGAGTTTATTGAGTATCTCACCAAGTAGCTCACACGGGAGCTCACCTAATAGCTCATTTAGGAGCTCATTGAGCAGCTTTACAGTAGGTTGACTTGATCTCACTTGTGAGTTAACTAAGAGTAGCTCACCAAGGACCTCACTTGAGAGCTTACAAAGTAGCTTGCTTGGGAGCTTACCTAGCATTTCACCTGGGAGGTCACTAAATAGCTCACCAAGTAGCTCACCTCGGAACTCTTCTGAGAGCTTGCAGATCAGCTCGAGTTGAGCTCACCCAGGCTCATCGAGTAACTCACATAGGAACTCACCTAGGTGCTCACTTGATAACTCTCCTTACCAACTCACCTTGAGCTCACCATTCCAACTCACCTTGAGCTTGCCTTGCCAACTCACTTTCAGCTCATCATTAGCTTGCATGTAATCTCACCTAGGAGCTCGGCTGAGATCTCAGCACGCAACTTACCTAGGAGCTCATCGAGTAGCTCAACTTGAGCTTGCTAGAAAACTCACCTAGGAGCTCACCTTGAGCTCACCCAAGAGCTTGCGAAGCACCTTGACTTGAGCTCACCCGGGAGCTCATCAATTATCTCACCCAAAAACTCACATGGAAGCTCACTGATAGCTTGCCTTGGCATCTCCCATGGGAGCTCACCTTACCATCTCGCCTTGAGCTCGCTGAAGAGCTCACCTTACCATCTCACCTTGAGCTTGTCGATAGCTCACCTCGAGTTCATCAAGTATATCACCTAACACTTCACAAGGGAGCTTATCTAACAGATCACCTAAGGAGCTCACTAAGAAGGATGCCAAGTAGGTTGACTTGAGCTTGCTTGTGAACTCACCAAGTAGCTCATCTGGGGTTATTTCTTGGGAGCTCACCAAGTAGCTCATTTGGGAGATCACCTAGTAGCTCACCTGGGAGCTCATCAAATAGCTCACCAAGTAGCTAGCTTAGGATCTCTTCTAGGAGCTCGTCAAGTAACACACCTAGCAACTCACCTAGGAGCTCACTTGATAGCTCACCTTGCCAACTCACCTTGAGCTTGCCTTGCCAACTCACCTTCAGCTCACCTTGCCAACTCACATTGAGCTCATCTAGTAGCTCACATGTAAGCTCACCTCAGAGATTATTGATAAGCTCACCTTTGATCTCACACTGGGAGCTCACCGAATAACTCACCTAGGATCTTGGCCGGGAGGTCGACAAGTAGCCCACCCGGGAGTTTATCAAGTAGCTCGACTTGAGCTTGCCCAGAAACTCACCTAGGAGCTCACCTGATAGCTCACCTTTCCGCTCACCTTGAGCTCACCTAAGAGCTCACCGAGCAGCTTGACTTGAGCTCACCCGGGAGCTCATCAAGCAGCTCACCCAAAAACTCATGGAAGCTCACCTAACAACTTACCTTGCCAACTCGCATGAGAGCTCACCTATCAGCTCACCTTGACCTCGGTAAGGAGCTCACCTTGCCAACTCACTTTGAGCTCATCTGGTAGCTCACCGAGTAGCTCGCCAAGTAGGTTGACTCTAGCTCACATGTGAGCTCACTGAGTAGATCACCAGGGACCTTACCTAGGAGCTCACTAAGTAGCTCACTTGGAAGTTCACCTAATAGCTCACTAAATAGCTCACCAAGTAGCTCACCTGGGAACTCTTCTGGGACATCGCTAATCAACTCGAGTTCAGCTCACTTGGTAGCTCATTGATTAACTCACTTGGGAGCTCACTTGATAGCTCACCTTGCCAACTCACCTTGAGCTCACCTTCCCAAGTCACCTTAAGCTCACCTTGCCAACTCACCTTGAGCTCATATGGTAGCTCGCATGTAATCTCACCTAAGAAATTGTTGACAAGTTCACCTTTGAGATCACCTGGGATCTCACTAAGTAGCTCACCTAGGATCTTGACTGGGAGGTCAGCAAACAAATCACCCAGGAGTTGGTCGAGAAGTTTAACTTGAGATTTCCATGAAACTCACCTTACACTCACCTTGTTGGCTCATCTTGAGCTCACCCAGGATTTTTCCAAGCAGCTCAACTTGAGCTCACTCGGGAGCTCGTCAAGTAGCTCACCCAAAAACTCACATGGGAGCTCACTGACAGCTTGTTTTCCAACTCGTATGGGAGCTCACCTATCAGCTCGCCTTGTTAGCTCACCTTGAGCTCACTGAGGAGCTCACCTTTCCAACTTGCCTTGAGCTCATAAGGTAGCAAACCTCGAGTTTACGGAGCAGCTCACTAAATAGCTTGCCTAGGAGCTTGCCTAATAGCTCACTGATATCTCACTTAAATTACCGGTGAGCTCACCAAGTAGGTGGACTTAAGCTCACTTGTGAGCTTGTCAAGTAGCTCACTAGGAACCTTTCCTAGGAGCTCACCAAGTAGCTCACTTGGGAGCTCACCTAGAAGCTCACCTAGGAGTTCACCAAATAGTTTGCCAAGTAGCTCACCTAGGAGCTCTTCTGGGAGGTCACCAATTAGCTCGAGTTGAGATCAACCAGAGCTCATCGAGTAACTCACCTTGAAAATCACACAGGAGCTCGCTTTGACAGGCTCGCATTGCTAACTCAACTTGATCGATTTGAGCTCAACTAGGAGCTCATGGAGCAGCTCAGCTAGGATCTTGGCTAGGAGCTCGGTAAGTAGCTCACCCAGGAGCTCATTGACCGAGTCAACTTGAGCTTGCCCAAAAACACACCTAATAGCTAGCCTTCCCAGCTCACCTTGAGCTCACCCAAAGCTCACCAAAAATCTTAACATGAGCTCACCCAGGAGCTCGTCAAGCAACTCATGTGAAAACTCACATAAGAGCTCACTGATAGCTCACCATACTAACTCGGTTGGGAGCTCACCTATCAACTTGCCTAGCTAGCTCACCTTGAGCTTACTGAGGATCTCACCTTGCCAACTCACCTTGAGCTCATCCGTAGCTCACCTCGGAGTTCATCGAGCAGCTCACCAAGTAGCTCACCTAGGAGCTCAATGAGTAGCTCACCGACTAGGTTGAATTTATCTCACTTTGGAGCTTGTTAAGCAACTCACTTGAAAATGTGCATGGGAGCTCACTTGAAAGCTTGCCTTGCCAACTCACATGGGTTCTCCCCTATCAGCTCCCCTATAAGAGTTCATCGAGCACCTTGCCTAGTTTCTTGATTGGAAACTTGACTAATATCTCACACGAGAGCTTGTCTAGTAACTCACCTAGGAGCTCATCGAGCAACTCACCGAGTAGGTTGACTTGAGCTAGCTTGTGAGCTCACCGAGTAGCTCACTGGGAACCTCACCAAGTAGCTCGCTTGGGAGCTCACCTAGAAACTTACCTGGGAGCTCACCGAATAGCTCACCAAGTAGTTCACCTAGGAGCTCTTCTAGGAGCTCACCGATCAGCTCAAGGTTAGCTCACCCTAAAGCTCATCGAGTAACTCTCTTGGGAAATCACATAGGAGCTCGCCTAACAGCTCACCTTGCTAACTCACCTTGAGCTCCCCTTGCCAACTCACCTTGAGCTCACCTTGCCAACTTGTCTTGAGCTCATCTGGTAGCTCACATATAATCTCACCTCAGAGATTACCAACAATATTTCCTTTGAGCTCACCTAGGAGCTCACTTAGTAGTTCACCTAGGAGCTTAGCTGGGTGCTCGACAACAGCTCACCCAGGAGCTCGTCAAGTAGCTTGACTTGAGCTTGCCTAAAAACTCACCTGGGAGCTCACTGGGAGCTCACCTGACACTCACCTATCAGGAAACCTTAATCTCACCTAGGATCTCATCGAGTAGCTTGACTTGAGCTCTACTAGCAGCTCATCAAGTAACTCGCC
Organism: Taxus wallichiana var. yunnanensis; assembly: GCA_018340775.1. Taxonomy (NCBI): domain Eukaryota; kingdom Viridiplantae; phylum Streptophyta; class Pinopsida; order Cupressales; family Taxaceae; genus Taxus; species Taxus wallichiana. The sequence goes on from CM031233.1 coordinate 10,897,107, forward strand.
CTAAAACTCACATGGTAGCTTGCTTGATAAATCACCTGGAAACTTACATGGGAGGTCACCTGATAGCTCACACAGAAACTCACATGGGAGCTCACCTATCAGCTCACCTTTCTAGCTCACCTTAAGCTCACTGAGGAGCTCACCTTGCCAACTCACCTTGAGCTCATCTAGTAGCTCACCTCAGAGTTCGTCGAGTAGCTTGCCAGGTAGCTCACCTAATAGCTCACCTGGGAGCTCACCTAATAGTTCACCTGGGAGCTCACTTAGTAGGTTGACTTGATCTCACTTGTGAGCTCACCGAGTAGCTCACCGGGGACCTCACTTGGGAGCTTGCCAAGTAGCTCTCTTGGGAGCTCACCTAGCAGTCACTTTGAATAACTCACCAAGTAGCTCACCTAAGAGATCTTCTAGGAGCTTTTCGATAAACTTGAGTTGAGTTCACTTGGGAGCACGTCAAGTAACTCACATAGAAATCACACGGAACTCTCTGACTGCTTACCCTACCAAATCCCCTTGAGCTCACCTTGAAAACTCCCCTTGAGTTCATTTGGTAGCTCACATATATGCTCAACTCGTAGACTCGAGATTGCCGATAAGCTCACCTTTGAGCTCGGGAACTAATCAAGTAGCTCACCTAGGATCTCTACTGGGATCTTGGTAAGTAGCTTTCCCATGAGATCCTCGAGTAGCTCAACTTGAGCTTTCCAAAAACTCACCTGGGAGCTCACCTAATAGCTCACCTTGCCACTCACTTGACCTTGCACACAGAGCTTGCCGAGAAGCTTGATAAGATAGCTCGCATGGGAGCTCATTAAGTACCTTACCCAAAAACTCACATGGGATCTCACCGACATCTCACCTATTAGCTTGCCTTACTAGCTTGCCTTGAGCTCACTTAGGAGATCACCTTGCCAACTCACCTTAAGCTTGTCTAGTAACTCACCTTGGAGTTTGTTGATTAGCTCCTAAGTAGCTCACTGGGAGCTCACCTAATAGCTCACCTGGGAGCTCACCAAGTAGCTCATCGAGTAGGTTGACTTGAGCTTGCTTGTGAGCTCACTTGTGAGCTCACCGAGCAGCTCACTAGGGACCTCACATGGGAGCTTGCTAAGTAGCTCACTTGGGAGCTCACCTAGCATTTCACCTAGAAGCTCACCGAATAACTTGTCAAGTAGCTCACCTAGGAGATCTTATGGGAGCTCGCTGATCTTCTCAAGTTGATCTCACGTAGAAGCTCATCGAGTAACTCACCTGAGAACTCATAGCTCATCCAGGAGCTTGTCAAGTAGCTCACATGAAAACTTGCATGGGAGCTCACCTTGAGCTCACTGAGGAGCTCACCTTGCCTACTCACCTTGATCTCATCGATATCTCACCTAAGAGTTCTTTGACTAACATAACAAGTAGCTCTCCTGGGAGCTCACCTAATATCTTCTTGCTGAGCTAACCTAACTAGACTCACTTGTGAGCTCGCCAGTGATCTCACTTGTGAGATCACTAAGTATCTAGTTTGGGAGCTCACCTAGTAACTCACCTGGGAGATCACCAAACAACTCATATAAAGTAGCTCACCCGGGAGCTCTTCGGGAGCTCACTGATTAGCTAGAGTTGAGCACCCCTAGGAGCTCATCGATTAACTCACCTAGGAGCTCACCTAACAGCTCACCTTACCAACTCACCTAGAGCTCACCTTGCTACCTCACCTTGCTAACTCACCCTGAGATCATCTGGTAGCTCGCATGTAATCTCACCTTAGAGATTACCGACAAGCTCACCTTTGAGCTCACATGGGAGCTCACCGAGTGGATCACCTAGGAGCTTGGCTAGGAGCTTAGTAATTTTCTCATCGAGTAGCTCAACTTGAGCTCACCTACGAGTTTTTCGAGCAGCTCAACTTGAGCTCACTTAGGAGCTTGTCAAGTAGCTCAATCAAAAGATTGAATGGGAGCTCACCTATAAGGTCACCTTGCCAGCTTGCCTTGAGCTCACTAAGGAGATCACCTTGCCAACTCACCTTGAGCTCATCTAGTAGCTCACCTCGAAGTTCATCGAGTAGCTCGCCAAGTAGCTCACCTGGGAGCTCACCTAACAGCTTACCTAGGAGCTCATGGAGTAGCTCACCAAGTAGGTTGACTTGACCTCACTTTTGAGCTTTCTTGTGAGATCTTTGAGTAGGTCACTTTGGGGACATTACATGGGCGCTTGCCACGTAGATCACTTGGGAGCTCACCTAGTAGCTCACATGGGAACTCATAGAATAGCTCGCTAAGTAGCTTGCTTGGGAGATCTTCTGGGAGCTCGCCGATCAGCTTGAGTTGAGCTCACCCGAGAGCTCATCAAGTAACTCACTTAGGAACTTGCTTGGGAGGTTACCTAACATCTCAGCTTTCAACTCGCTTTTAGCTCACTCTTGTCAACTCTCCTTGAGCTCACCTTGTCAACTCTCCTTGAGCTCACCTTATCAACTAGCTTTGACACCATCTGGTAGTGCGCATGTAATTTAACCTCAAAGATTACTGAAAAGCTCTCCTTTGAGCTTACTTGGGAGCTCATAGAGTAGCTCACCTAGGAGCTAGGCTAGGAACTCGGTAAGGAGATTTCCTAGAAGCTTGTAGAGTAGCTCCACTTGAGATTTCCTCGGAGCTCATCAAGCGGTGACACCAAAACTTGAATGGGAGCTCACCTGATAGCTCACCTTGCTAACTCACATGGGAGCTCACCTTGCCATCTCAACTTGAGTTCACTGAGGAGCTCACCTTGCCAACTCACCTTGAGTGCATCTGGTAGCTCACCTATGAGTTCGTTGAGCATCTCACCATGTAGCTCTCTTGGGAGCTTTCCTAGTAGCTCACCTAGGAGCTCACTAAGCAACTCACTTGAGTAGGTTGACTTGAGCTCACTTGTGATCTCACCGAGCATCTCACCAGGGACCTTGACTGGGAGCTCACAAAGTAGTTCACTTTTGAGATCACCTAGCAGCTTACCTAGGAGCTCATAGAATAGCTCACCAAGTAGCTCACCTGGTAGCTCACCTTAGAGCTCACCTAATAGCTTGCCTATGAGCTTGCCTAATAGTTCACTTGGGAACTCACCGAATAGCTTACTGAAGTAGGTTGACATGAGCTCACTTGTGAGCTCACTAGGGACCTCACCTGGGAGCTCACTAAGTAGCTAATTTGGGAGCTTGCTTAGCGGTTCACTTTGGAGCTTGCCAAATAGCTCACCAAGTAGCTCACCGGGAGCTCTTTGGGAGCTCCCTAATCATCTCGAGTTGATCTCGCCCAAGATCTCATCGAGTAACTCACCTCAGAGCTTACTTGATAGCTCACCTTACAAATTCACCTTGAGTTCCCCTTACCAACTCAAATTGAGCTCACCTTGCCAACTCACCTTGAGCTCATCTAGTAGCTTGTATGTAAGCTCACCTTAGATATTGCCGAAAATCTCACCTTTGAAATCACCTGGGATCTTACCAAGTAGCTCACCTAGGAGCTCGGTTGGGAGCTTGGCAAGTAGCTCACCCAAGAACTCATCGAGCAGTTTGACTTGAGCTTGACCAGAAACTTTCCTGGGAGCTCACCTGATAGCTCACCTTGCTAGCTCACCTAGGAGCTCACAAAGTAGCTCAACTTGAGCTCACTGGGATCTTGTCAAGTAGTTCACATGAAAACTTGCATGGGAGCTCACCTAATAGCTCACCTTACCAACTCGCATGGGATCTCACCTATCAGCTCAACTTGCCAACTCACCTTGAGTTCATCGAGTAGCTCGCCAAGTAGCTCACCCGGGAGCTCCACTAATAGCATTCACGGGAGCTTGCCTAATAGCTCACCTGGGAGCTCACTGAGTAGGTTGACTTGAGCTCACTTATGAGCTCACCGAGTAGCTCATCGAGGACCTCATATCTGAGCTTTCCAAGTAGCTCATTTGGGAGCTCACCTAGTAGCTCACTTAGGAGCTCACCAAATAGCTTGCATGGGAGCTATTCTGGGAGCTCACTGATTAGCTCGAGTTGAGGTTGCTCAGGAGCTCATCGACTAACTCACCTAGGAACTCAACTAGGACCTCACCGACTCATCTTACCAACTCACCTTGAGTTCACCTTGCCAACTCACCTTAAGATTTCCTTACCAGCTTCCCTTAAACTCATCTAATCATTCACATGTAGTCTCACCTTTGAACTTGCCTAGGAGTTCATAGAGCAGCTCACCTAGGAGCTCACCGCGAGCTAGGAAAGTAGTTCACCCAGAACTCACCTGACAACTCACTTTGCTAACTCACCTTTAGCTCACCCAGGAACTCACCGAGTACCTTGACTTGAGATGCCCAGAGCTCATCAAGTAGCTCACCCAAAAACTCACATGGGAGCTTACCTTACCAACTTGCATCGAAGCTCACCTATCAGCTCACCTTTCCTACTTGCCTTAAGCTCACTCAGAAGCTGACCCCACAAACCCACATGGAGATTTTCTGGTAGCTTGCCTCAAAATTTATCAAGTGCTCACCTAGGAGCTCACCTAATAGCTCACATGAGAGCTCACCTAATAGCTCACTTGGGAGCTCAGCGAGAAGCTCACCGTAGGTTAACTTGAGCTCACTGTGAGCTCACCGAGCAGCTCAGCTCATGGGAACTCACTTAGGAGCTTGCACAAGATCTCACTTGGGAGCTCACCTAGCATCTCACCTAGAGATCACTAAACAACTTGTCAAGTAGATCACCTAGGAGCTCTTCTAGGAGCTCGGCTGATCAGCTCAAGTCGAGCTCACGCAGGAGCTCATCGAGTAACTCACTCCGGGAACTCACCTTTTCAACTTTCATGGGAGCTTGCTCGACAGGTCACCTTGCCAACTTACCTTGAGCTCACCTTGCAAACTTCCCTTAAGCTTGCCTTGCCAACTCACCTTGAGCTCACCTTGCTAACTCACCTTGAGCTCATCTAGTCACTCACATGTAAGCTCACCTCAGAGATTACTAATAAGCTCACCTTTGAGCTTTCCTAGGAGCTCATCAAGAATCTCACCTAGGAGTTCAGTTTGGAGCTCACCCAGGAGCTTGTCAAGCAGCTCGACTTGAGCTTCCGTGGAAACTCACATGGGAGATTACCTGATAGCTTACCTTGCTAGATTTCCTTGAGCTCACAAAATATCTCACCGAGTAGCTTAACTTGAACTCACCTGATATTTTGTCAAGTAGCTCACCTAAAAACTCGCATAGGAGCTGTACATTACGATAGCTTGCTTTGACAACTCACATGGGACCTCACCTATCAACTTGCCTTGCCATCTCACCTTGATCTCACTAAGGACCTCACCTTGCCAACTCACCTTGAGCTTTTCTGGTAGCTCATCTTAGAGTTTATTGAGTATCTCACCAAGTAGCTCACCTGGGAGCTCACCTAATAGCTCATTTAGGAGCTCATTGAGTAGCTTTCCGAGTAGGTTGACTTGATCTCACTTGTGAGTTAACTGAGTAGCTCACCAAGGACCTCACTTGAGAGATTACAAAGTATCTTGCTTGGGAGCTTACCTAGCATCTCACCTGGGAGGTCACTAAATAGTTCACCAAGTAGCTCACCTGGGAACTCTTCTGAGAGCTCGTAGATCAGCTCGAGTTGAGCTCACCCAGAGCTCGTCGAGTAACTCACATAGGAACTCACACAGGTGCTCACTGATAAGTATCCTTACCAACTCACCTTGAGCTCACCATTCCAACTCACCTTGAGATTTCCTTGCCAACTCACGTTGAGCTCATCTGGTAGCTTGCATGTAATCTCACCTAGGGAGCTCGGCGAGATCTCGACGCACGCACTTGCCTAGGAGCTCATCGAGCAACTCAACTTGAGCTTACCAGAAAACTCACCTAGGAGCTCACCTTGAGCTCACCCAAGAGCTTACTGAAGCACCTTGACTTGAGCTCACCTGGGAGCTCATCAAGTAGCTCACCCAAAAACTTGCATGGGAGCTCACCTGATAGCTTGCCTTGCCATCTCGCATGGGAGCTCACCTTACCATCTCGCCTTGAGCTCGCTGAAGAGATCACCTTACCATCTCACCTTGAGCTTGTCTGATAGCTCACCTCAGAGTTCATCAAGTATATCTCTACACTTCACAAGGGAGCTTATCTAACGAGATCACCTAAGAGCTCACTAAGAAGCATGCCTGATGGGTTGACTTGAGCTCACTTGTGAACTCACCAAGTAGCTCACTGGGTTCTTTCATGGGAACTCACCAAGTAACTCATTTGGGAGATCACCTAGTAGCTCACTTGGGAGCTCATCAAATATCTCACCAAGTAGCTAGCTTAGGATCTCTTCTAGGAGCTCGTCAAGTAACTCACCTAGCAACTCACCTAGGAGCTCACTTGATAGCTCACCTTGCCAACTCACCTTGAGCTTGCCTTTCCAACTCACCTTCAGCTCACCTTGCCAACTCACCTTGAGCTCATCTACTAGCTCACATCTAAGCTCACCTCACAGATTATTGATAAGCTCACCTTTGATCTCACCTGGGAGCTCACCGAATAACTCACCTAGGATCTTGGTGGGAGGTCGACATGTAGCCCACCCGGAGTTTATCAAGTAGCTCGACTTGAGCTTGCCCTGAAACACACACTGGGAGCTCACCTGATAGCTCACCTTTCCAGCTCACCTTGAGCTCACCTAGGAGCTCACCGAGCAGCTTGACTTGAGCTCACCCAAGAGCTTATCAAGTAGGTCACCCAAAAACATTCATGGAAGCTCACCTAACAACTTGACTTGCCAACTTGCATGGGAGCTCACCTATCAGCTCACCTTGACCTCGGTGCAAGGAGCTCACCTTGCCAACTCACTTTGAGCTCATCTCGGTAGCTCACCGAGTAGCTCGCCAAGTAGGTTGACTTGAGCTCACGTGTGAGCTCACCGAGTAGATCACCGGGGACCTTACCTAGGAGCTCACTAAGTAGCTCACTTGGGAGTTCACCTAATAGCTCACTTTGAATAGCTCGCCCAAGTAGCTCACCTGGGAACTCTTACGGGACATCGCTAATCAACTCGAGTTCAGCTCACTTGGTAGCTCATTGATTAACTCACTGGGAGCTCACTTGATAGCTCACCTTGCCAACTCACCTTGAGCTCACCTTCCTAACTCACCTTGAGCTCACCTTGCCAACTCACCTGGAGCTCATATGGTAGCTCACATGTAATCTCACCTAAGAAATTGTTGACAAATTCACCTTTGAGATCACACAGGGATCTCACTAAGTAGCTCACCTAGGAGCTTGACTGGGAGGTCAAAACAAATCACCAGGAGCTGGTCGAGAAGTTTGAACTGAGATTTCCATGAAACTCACCTTATAGCTCACCTTGTTGGCTCATGTTGAGCTCACCCGGAGTTTTCAAGCAGCAGCAACTTGAGCTCACCTGGGAGCTCATCAAGTAGCTCACCCAAAAACTCACATGGGAGCTCACCGACAGCTTGTTTTTCCAACTCATATGGGAGCTCACCTATCAGCTCGCCTTGTTAGCTCACCTTGAGCTCACTGAGGAGCTCACCTTTCCAACTTGCCTTGAGCTCATAAGGTAGCAAACCTCGAGTTTCGGTAGCTCACAAAATAGCTCAACCGGAGCTTGCCTAATAGCTCACTGATATCTCACTTAACTAACTTACCATTGAGCTCACCAAGTAGGTTGACTTAAGCTCACTTGTGAGCTTGTCAAGTAGCTCACTAGGAACCTTTCCTAGGAGCTCACCAAGTAGCTCACTTGGGAGCTTACCTAGCAGCTTGCCTAGGAGCTCACCAAATAGCTTTCCAAGTAGCTCACCTAGGAGCTCTTATGGGAGCTCACCAATTAGCTCGAGTTGAGCTCACCGGGAGCTCATCGAGTAACTCACCTTGAAAATCACTTGGGAGCTCGCACTGACAACTCGCCTTGCTAACTCAACTAGATCACATTTGAGCTCAACTGGGAGCTCATGGAGCAGCTTCGGCTAGGAGCTTGGGTAGGAGCTCAATAAGTAGCTCACCCGGGGAGCTCATTGACCAGTCAACTTGAGCTTTCCCAAAAAACTCACTGATGAGCTAGCCTTCCCAGGCTCACCTTGAGCTCACCCAAGAGCTCACCAAAATCTTAACATGAGCTCACCCGGAGCTCGTCAAGTAACTCATGTGAAAACTCACATGAGAGCTCACTGATAGCTCACCATACCAACTCAATTGGGAGCTCACCTATCAACTTGCCTAGCTAGCTCACCTTGAGCTTGCTTGAGGATCTCACCTTGCCAACTCACCTTGAGCTCATCTGGTAGCTCACCTCGAGTTCATCGAGCAGCTCACCAAGTAGCTCACCTAGGAGCTCAATGAGTAGCTCACCGACTAGGTTGAATTTATCTCACTTTGGAGCTTGTTAAGTAACTCACTTGAAAATGTGCATGGGAGCTCACTTGATAGCTTGCCTTGCCAACTCACATGGGTTCTCCCCTATCAGCTCCCCTATAAGAGTTCATCAAGCACCTTGCCTAGTTTCTTGATTGGAAACTTGACTAATATCTCACCTGAGAGCTTGTCTAGTAACTCACCTAGGAGCTCATCGAGCAACTCACCGAGTAGGTTGACTTGAGCTAGCTTGTGAGCTCACCGAGTAGCTCACTGGGAACCTCACCAAGTAGCTCGCTTGGGAGCTCACCTAGAAACTTACCTGGGAGCTCACCGAATAGCTCGACAAGTAGTTCACTTAGGAGCTCTTCTAGGAGCTCACTGATCAGCTCAAGGTTAGCTCACCCTAAAGCTCATCGAGTAACTCTCTTGGGAAATCACCTAGGAGCTCGCTTTGACAGACTCACCTTGCCCGACTCACCTTGAGCTCCCCTTACCAACTCACCTTGAGCTCACCTTGCCAACTCATCTTGAGCTCATCTGGTAGCTCACATATAATCTCACCTCAAAGATTACCAACAAGCTTACCTTTGAGCTCACTGGGAGCTCACTCGGCCGAGCTTCACCTAGGAGCTTAGGCTGGGTGCTCGATAACAGCTCACCTAGGAGCTCGTCAAGTAGCTTGACTTGAGCTTGCCTAAAAACTCACCTGGGAGCTCACTGACAGCTCACCTATCAAGCAAACCTTAAGCTCACCTAGGAGCTCATTGAGTAGCTTGACTTGAGCTCTACTAGGAGCTCATCAAGCAACTCGCCCTAAAACTCACATGGGAGCTTGCTTGATAAATCACTGAAACTTACATGGAAGGTCACTGATAGCTCATAAAAGAAACTCACATGGAAGCTCACCTATCAGCTCACCTTTCTATCTCACCTTAAGCTCACTGAGGAGCTCACCTTACCAACTCACCTTGAGCTCATCTGGTAGCTCACCTCAGAGTTCGTCGAGTAGCTTGCCAAGTAGCTCACCTAATAGCTCACTTGGGAGCTCACCTAACAGCTCACCTGGGAGCTCACCGAGTAGGTTGACTTGATCTCACTTGTGAGCTCACCGAGTAGCTCACTGGGATCTCACTTGGGAGCTTGCCAAGTAGTTCGCTTGGGAGCTCACCTAACAGGTCACTGAATAACTCACCAAGTAGCTCACCTAAGAGCTCTTCTAGGATCTTTTCGATAAACTCAAGTTGAGTTCACTTGGGAGCATGTCAAGTAACTCACATAGAAATCACACAGGAACTCTCCTACATAGCTTACCCTACCAAATCCCCTTGAGCTCACCTTGAAAACTCCCCTTGAGTTCATTTGCTAGCTCACATGTACGCTCAACTTAGAGATTACCGATAAGCTCACCTTTGAGCTCTGGGAACTAACCCAAGACTCACACCTAGGATCTCTACTGTGATCTTGGTAAGTAGCTTTCCCATGAGATCCTCGAGTAGCTCAACTTGAGCTTTCCAAAAACTCACCTGGGAGCTCACCTTATAGCTCACCTTGCCAGCTCAACTTGACCTTGCACAAGAGCTTGCTTTGAGAATCTTGATAAGATCTCGCATGGGAGCTCATTAAGTACCTTACCCAAAAAAACTCACATGGGATCTCACCTGAAATCTCACCTATTAGCTTGCATTACCAGCTTGCCTTGAGCTCACTTAGGAGATCACCTTGCCAACTCACCTTAAGCTTGTCTGGTAGCTCACCTTGGAGTTTATCGAGTAGCTCCCTAAGTAGCTCACCTGGGAGCTCACCTAATAGCTCACATGGGAGCTCATCAAGTAGCTCATCGAGTAGGTTTACTTGAGCTTTCTTGTTAGCTCACTTGTGAGCTCACCGAGCAGCTCACTAGGGACCTCGCATGGGAGCTTGCTAAGTAGCTCACTTGCGAGCTCACCTAGCATTTCAACTAGAAGCTCACCGAATAACTTGTCAAGTAGCTCACCTAGGAGATCTTCTGGGAGGTCGCTGATCTTCTCAAGTTGATCTCACGTAGAAGCTCATCGAGTAACTCACCTGGGAACTCATAGCTCATCCAGGAGCTTGTCAAGTAGCTCACATGAAAACTTGTATGGGAGCTCACCTTGAGCTCACTAAGGAGCTCACCTTGCCTACTCACCTTGATCTCATCTGGTATCTCACCTAAGAGTTCTTTGACTAACATAACAAGTAGCTCTCCTAGGAGCTCAACTAACACTTCTTTGGGAGCTAACCTAACAGCTCACTTGTGAGCTCGCCATGGATCTCACTTGTGAGATCACTAAGTATCTAGTTTGGGAGCTCACCTAGTAACTCACCTGGGAGATCACCAAACAACTCATAAAGTAGCTCACTTGGGAGCTCTTCTGGGAGCTCACCGATCAGCTCGAGTTGAGCTCACCCAAGAGATTGTCGAGTAACTCACCTAGGAACTCACCTGGGAGCTCACCTGATAGCTTACCTTGCCAACTCACCTTGAGCTTAGCTGGTAGCTTGTATATAAGCTCACCTCAGGCATTACCGACAAGCTTACCTAATAACCCACTGAGAAGCTCACTTAGGAGCTTAGTTGGAGCTCAGCAAGCATCTCACCCAGGTGCTTGTCGAGCAGCTTAACTTGAGTTTACACAGAAACTCACTTAGGAACTCACCTTTTCAACTCGTCTTGACCTCACCTAGGAGCTCGCCGAGAAGCTTGACTTGAGCTCATCAAGTAGGTCACCCAAAAACTCACATGGGATCTTGCCTGACATCTCACCTTACCAAATCAAATGCGAGCTTGCACGGCAAGCTAGCCTCAAGCACACTGAGGAGCCTACCTTGGCAACTCACCTTGAGCTCATCTAGTATCTCACCTCTAAGTTTTTCGAGCAACTTACCAAGTAGCTCACCTGGGAGCTCATCTAACATCTCACCTCAGAGCTCAACAAGTAGCTCATCGAGTAGGTTGACTTGAGCTTGCTTGTGAGCTCACCAAGTAGCTCACCAGGGACCTCTCCTAGGATCTCACCAAGTAGCTCACTTGGGAGCTCACCTAGCAGCTCACTTGGGAGCTCACCTAGCAGCTCACTTGGGAGCTCACCAAACAGCTTGCAAAGTAGCTCACTAGGGAGCTCTTCTAGGAGCTTGACGATCAACTCAAGTTGAGCTCACCTGAGAGCTCATCGAGTAACTCACCTGGGAACTTTCTTGGGAGCTCACCTAATATCTCACCTTGCCAACTTTCCTTGAGCTCACCTTGTCGACTTACTTGAACTCACCTTGCCAACTCACCTTGAGCTCATCTAGTAGCTCACATGTAATCTCACCTAAGAGATTACCGACAAGATCACGTGGGCTCATAAAAGTAGCTCACTTAGGAGATTAGCTGGTAGCTCAACAAGTAGCTCACCTAGGAGCTCATCGACCACCTCGAATTAAGCTCATTTGAGAGCTCATCAAGTAGCTCACCCAAAAACTCATATAGGAGCTCACCTGATAGCTCACCCTAACAACTCACATGGGAGCTCACCTATCATCTCTCCTTTCTAGGTCACCTTAAGCTCACTAAGGAGCTCACCTTACCAACTCACCTTGAGCTCATCTACTAGCTCACTTTAGTGTTTGTCGAGTAACTCACCTGGGAGCTCATCTAACAGCTCTCACTTGGGAGCTCACAAAGTAGCTCATCAAGTAATATGACTTGAACTCACTTGTGAGCTCACCGAGTAGCTCACTGGGGTCCTTGCCTAGGAGTTCACCAAGTAGCTCACTTAGGAGATCACCTAGCAGCTCACCTGGGAGCTCACCTAATAGCTCACCTTGCCAACTCACCTTGAGCTCACCTTACCAACTCACCTTGAGGTTATCTGGTAGCTCGCATGTAAGCTCACCTCAGAGATTGCTGACAAGCTCACCTTTGATCTCACCCAAGAGTTCATCGAGCATCTCAACTTGAGCTAGCCTGGATACTCACCTAGGAGCTCACCTGATAGCACACCTTGCTAGCTCAGCTTGAGCTCACCTAGGAGCTTAGCCCGAGAACTCACCCGAAACTAACCTAGGATCTCACCTTGCTAGCTCAGCTTGAGCTCACCCAGGAGCTCACCCAGTAGCTCCCTTAGAAACTCACATGGGAGCTCACCTAACAACTCACCTTGCTAACTTGAATGGGAGCTCACCTATCAGCTCACCTTGAGCTCACTGAGGAGCTCACCTTGCCAAATCACCTTAAGCTCGTCTAGTAGCTCACCTCGGAGTTCATTGTGTAGCTCACTTAACAGGCTCACCTGTGAGCTTGCCTAATAGCTCACCTTGGAACTCACCTAACAGCTCACCTTGGAGCTCACTTAATAGCTTGTTGAGTACTATGACTTGAGCTCACATGTGAGCTCACCCGATAGATCACCGAGGACCTCGCCTGGGAGCTTACTAAGTAGCTCTCTTGGGAGCTCGAGTAGTAGCTCACCTGGGAGGTCACTATGAATAGTTCACCAAGTAGCTCACCTAGGAGCTCTTATGGGAGCTCTCTCGATCAACTTGAGTTGAGCTCACTTGGGAGCCCATCGAGTAACTCTCTTGGGAACTCACCTAATAGCTCACCTTTCCAACTCACCTTGAGCTTACCTTTCCAACTCACCTTGAGTTCACCTTGCCAACTCACCTAGAGCTCATCTTGTAGCTCATATGTAAGCTCACCTAAGAGATTTCTGACAAGCTCACCTTTGAGCTCACTCTCACCGAGCAGCTCACCTAGGAGCTCGACTGTAGCTCAAAATAGCTCATCCAGGGCTTGTCGAGCAGCTCAACTTGAGCTTTCCCAAAACTCACCTAGGAACTCACCTGACAGCTCACCTTGCCATCTCACCTTGAACTCACTTAGGAGCTTAGTGAGCAGCTTGACTTGAGGTCACCCGGAGCTCCTCAATTAGCTCACCCAAAAACATGCATAGGAGCTCACTTGACAACTCACCTTACCAACTCATAAGGGAGCTCACCTATCAGCTTGCCTTGCTAGCTCACCTTGAGCTTGATGAGGAGCTCACCTTGCCAACTCACCTTGAGCTTAGAAGGTAGCTCATCTTATAGTTTGTCAGTATCTCGAGTTGAGTGTAGTTAGGATCTCATCGATTAACTCACATGGGACCTCGGTTGACACTTGCCTTACCAACTTGCCTTGAGCTCACCTTGCCAAATGGATCACCTTTGAGCTCACCTGGGATCTCACCTAACAGCTCACATAGGAACTAGGCTGGGGAGTTTAGAAAGTAGCTCAACCGGGAGCTCGTCGACCAGCTTGACTTGAGCTTTCTGAAAACTCACCGGGAGCTCACTGACAGCTGCTTGCTTTACTAGCTTGCCTTGAGCTTTCCCAAGAGCTCACCGAGTAGCTCCACTTGAGCTCACCCAGGAGCTCGTCAAGTAGCTCATGTGAAAACTCACATGGGAGCTTGCCTTATCAAATAGATGGAAGCTCATCTTACCAACTTTCCTTGAGCTCATCGGTATCTCACCTCGAAGTTCATTGAGCATCTCACCAAGTAGATCACATAGGAACTCACACAGGAGCTCACTGCGTAGCTCACCAAGTAGTTTGATTTGATATCACTTTTCAGCTTGCTTGTGAGCTCACCAAGTAGCTCACTGAGGACCTCGCCTTGGAGCTCAATAAGTATCTCACATGGGAGATCATTGAGTAACTCACACTGGGAACTCACTTGGGAGGTCACCTGAAATCCCACCTTACCAACTTACCTTGAGCTAATATGATAGCTCACATGTAAGCTCACCTCGAGATTGCTTTGATAAGCTCACCTTTAAGCTTCCATGTGAGCTCACCGAGTAGCTCACCTATAAACTCACCTGGGAGCTCACCTGATAGCTCACCTTGAGCTCACCCAGGAGCTCACCAAGTAACTCAACTTGAGCTCACACAAGATATCATCAAGTAGCTCAACTAAAAACTAGTATGGGAGCTCTCATGATAGCTTGCCTTGCCAACTCACATGGAAGCTCACCTATCAACTCACCTTGCTAGCTTACCTTGAGCTCTCGCCGACAAGCTAACTTCTTGACTCACATTGAGCTCATATAGTAGCTTTCCTTGGAGTTCATTAAGTAGCTTGCCAAGTAGCTCACCTAGAAGCTTACCTAAAAACTCACTGAAAGCTCACCTAACATCTCACCTAGGAGCTTTCCTAACAGCTCACCTGGGAGCTCACCGAGTAGCTCACCGAGTAGGTTTACTTGAGCTTACTTGTGAACTCGTTGGGGACCTCACCTGGAAGCTTGCCAAGTAGCTCACTTAGGATCTCACCTAGTAACTCACCTAGGATCTTTTATAGAAGTTCACTAATCAACTTGACTTGAGCTCGCGCCAAGGAGATCGTCGAGTAACTCACCTGGGAGCTCACCTAACAGCTCACCTTGCTAACTCACCTTGAGCTCACCTTGTCAACTTGCCTTGAGCTCACCTTGCCAACTCACCTTGAGCTCATTTGGTAGCTCACATGTAAGCTCACCTTAAAGATTACTGACAAGCTTGCCTTTGAGCTCATATGGGAGCTCACCGAGTGGCTCACCTAGGAGCTCGGCTGGGAGCTTGACAAGTAGATCACATAGGAGCTCATCGAGTAGCTTGACTTGAGATTGCCCAGAAACTCACCGGGGAGCTCACGTGACAACTCACCTAGGAGCTCACCAAGTAGCTCAACTTGAGCTCACTGGGAGCTCATCAAGAAGCTCACCCAAAAACTCACATGGGAGCTCACCTATAAGGTCACATTTCTAGCTCACCTTAAGCTCACTAAGGATCTCACCTGGTAAACTCACCTTGAGCTCGTCTGGTAGCTCACCTCAGAGTTCATCGGGTAGCTCGTCAAGTAGCTCACCTAGGAGCTCACCTAATAGCTCACCTTGGAGGTCATGGAGCAGCTCACCAAGTAGGTTGACTTGACCTCACTTTTGAGCTCACTTGTGAACTCACCGAGTAGCTTGCCAGGGATCTCGCCACATAGATCACTGGGAGCTCACCTAGCACTCACTTTGGAACTTGCGAATAGCTCACCAAGTAGTTTTCTTGGGAGATCTTATGGGAGCTCGCAGATCAGCTCAAGTTGAACTCACCTGAGAGCTCATCAAGTAACTCACTTGAGAACTCACATGGGAGATCACCTAACAGCTCACCTTTCTAACTCACCTTCAGCTCACCTTACCAACTCTCCTTGAGCTCACCTTGCCAACTCACCTTGAGCTCATCTGGTAGCACGCATGTAAGTTGACCTCAGAGATTGCTGATAAGCTCACCTTTGAGCTCACTTGGGAGCTCACAGAGTAGCTCACCTAGGAGGTCTTAGAGTAGCTCACCTAGGATGGGAACTCAGAAAGTAGCTCACCCAGGAGGTCATAGAGTAGCTCTACTTGAGATTTCTCGGGAGCTCGTCAAGTAGCTCACCCAAAAACTTGAATGGGATCTCACCTGATAGCTTGCCTTACCAACTCACATAAGAACTCACCTATCATCTCACCTTGAGCTCACTGAGGAGCTCACCTTACCAACTCACCTATTAGTTCATCAAGTAGCTCACGTAGTAACTTTCCTGGGAGCTCACTGAGAAACTCACCGAATAGGTTGACTTGAGATTGGTTGTGAGCTCACCGAGCAGCTTGCTAGAGACCTCGACTGGGAGCTCACCAAGTAGTTCACTTTTAAGATCACCTAGCAGCTCACCTAGGAGCTTTCCAAATAGCTCGCCAAGTAGCTCGCTTGGTAACTCACCTCGGAACTCACCAAATAGCTCACCTGGGAGCTCACCTAATAAATCACCTGGGAACTCACCAAGAAGTTCACAGAGTAGGTTGACATGAGCTCACCTATGAGCTCATTGAGTAGCTTACCGAGGACCTCACCTGGGAACTCACCAAGTAGCTCACTTGGGAGCTAACCTAGTAGTTTTCCTAGCACCTCACCAAATAGCTCACCAAGTAGCTCACCTAGGAGCTCTTTTGAGAGCTTGCTAATCAGCTTGAGTTGAGCTCACCCGGGAGCTTGTTGAGTAACTCACCTGGGAACTCACCTGGGAGCTTACCTAATAGCTCATCTTGCTAATTTACCTTGGGTTTTCCTTACCAACTCACCTTGAGCTCACCTACCCAACTCACCTTGAGCTCACCTACCCAACTCATCTTGAGCTCATCTAGTAGCGCATATGTAAGCTCACCTTAGATATTACCGACAAGCTCGCTTTCTCAAAAACTCACCTAGCAGTTCACTTGATATCTTGCCTTGCCAGATCACCTTGAGCTCACCCCGGGAGACCTCCCTATGCAGCTCGACTTGAGCTCACCTAGGGAGCTCGTCAAGTAGCTCACTTGAAAAATCACATGGGAGCTCACTTGACATCTCACCTTGCCAAATTACATAGGAGCTCCCCTATTACCTTGCCTTGAGCTTGCTAAGGAGCTCACCTTGCCAAATTTCCTTGAGCTCACATTGGAGTTTTCAAGTAGTTCACCAAGTAGCTCACTTGGGAGCTCGACTAACAATTCACTTGGGAGCTCACCTAACATCTCACCTAGGAGCTCACCGAGTATCTCAATGAGTAGGTTGACTTGAGCTTGCTTATGAGCTCACCGAGCATCTTATCAAGGACCTTGCCTAGGAACTTGCCAAGTAGCTTGCTTTGGAGCTTACCTAGCAGCTCACCTGGGAGCTCACCAAACAGCTCACCTAGTAGCTTTCCCTGAGAGCTATTCTGGGATCTCACCGATCAGCTCGAGTTAAGCTCACCCAGGATCTCATCAAGTAACTCACCTGGGATTTTGACTAAGATCTCACTTGAAAGCTCACCTTACCAACTCACCTTGAGTTTGCCTTGTAAACTCACCTTAAGCTCACCTTTCCAACTCACCTTGAGCTCATCTGGTAGCTCGCATGTAATCTCACCTCAGAGATTTCTGACCAGCTCACCTTTGAGCTCACTCAGGGAGCTCAGCAAGTAGCTCACCTAGTAGCTTGGTTGGGTGCTTAGAAATTAACTTTCCCGGAGCTCATCTCGACAACTCACCTTATCAGCTCACCTTAAGCTCACCCAAGATGTCACTCAGTAACTCAAATGGAGCTCACCCAGGAGCTCATCAAGTAGCTCACTCAAAAACTTATATGGGAGCTCACCTTACCAACTTACATAGGAGCTTGCCTATCAGCTCACCTTGCTAGCTTGCCTTAAGCTCTCTCAAGAGCTCTCCTTGCCAACCCGCCTTGAGCTTGTCTGGTAGCTCACCTCAGAGTTCGTCAAGAAGCTCACCAAGTAGCTTTCCTGGGAGCTTGCCTAACAGCTTGCTTGGGAGCTCACAAAGAAACTCACCGAGTAGGTTAAATTGAGCTCACTTGTGAGCTCACCAAGTAGCTCACCGGGGACCTTGCCTGGGAGCTTACTAAGTAGCTCACTTGGGAGCTCACCTAGCAGCTCACCTGGGAGCTCACCAAACAAATCACCAAGTAGCTCACCTAGGAGCTCTTCTGGGAGCTCACCGATTAACTCAAGTTGAGCTCGCATGGGAGCTTGTCGAGTAACTCACCTGAACTCACCTAGGAGCTCACTTGATAGCTCACCTTACCAACTCACCTTGAGCTCACCTTGCTGACTCACCTTGAGCTTGCCTTACCAACTCACCTTGAGCTTGCCTTACCAACTCACCTTGAGCTCATCTAGTAGCTCACATGTAAGCTCACCTCAGAGATTTTCGACAAGCTCACCTTTGAGCTTCCTGTGAGCTCATCAATCAGCTCACCTAGGAGCTTGGCTAGGAGCTCACAAGTAGCTTGACTTGAGCTTGTCCAAAACTCACCTCGGAGATCACATGATAGCTCACCTTGCCAGCTCACATTGAGCTCACCCAAGAGCTCACCGAGTAGCTCACCCAGAAACACTCCTTACAGCTCACCTAGAAACTCACATAGGAGCTCACCTTACCAGCTCACCTTGAGCTCACTAAGGAGCTCACCTTACCAACTTACCTTGAGCTCGTCTAGTAGCTTGCCTTGAAGTTCATTGAGCAGCTCACCAAGTAGCTCACATAGGAGCTCACCAAGTAGCTCTCCGAGTAGGTTGACTTGAGCTCACTTGTGAGCTCACTTTTGAGTTTGTTGAGTAACCCGCCAGGACCTCACCTACGAGCTTGCCAAGTAGCTCACTTGAAACCTCACCTAGCAGCTCACCTGGAAGCTCACCGAATAGCTCGATAAGTAGCTCTTCTGGGAGATCTTATGGGAGCTCTTCTTGAGCTCACCTGATTTCATCAAGTAACTCACTTGGGAACTCACCTAGGAGCTCACATGATAGGTCACCTTGCCAACTCACCTTGAGATTACCTGTGTAACTCGACTTGATCTCACCTTGCCAACTCGACTTGAGCTCAACTGGAAGCTCATATGTAAGCTCACCTCAAAGATTACCGATAGGCTCACCTTTGAGCTCACCTGGGAGCTCACAGAGTAGCTCACCTAGGAGATTGACTAGGAGCTTGCTAAGTAGCTCACCTAGGAGCTCATCGAGTAGCTTGATTTGAGCTTGCCTGGAAACTCACCTGGGCTCTCACCTTATAGCTCACCTTGCCAACTTGCCCAGGAGGTTTTGAGTAACTGAACTTGAGCTCGCATGTGAGTTTTTCAAGCAGCTTGCCCAAAAACTTGCATGGGAGCTCACCGGACAGCACACCTTGCCAACTTACATGGGAGCTCACCTTGCCATCTCATATTTTGCTTGTAGAGGAGCTCACATTGCCAACTCACTTTGAGCTCGTCTGGTAACTCACCTCAGATTTAATCGAGTAAATATCCAAGTAGCTCACCTAGGAGCTCACCTAATAGCTCACTTGGAGAGGTCACCTAACACCTCACCTGGGAGCTCACCACGTAGCTCGCCAAGTAGGTTGACTTTAGCTCACTTGTGAGATCGTCAATCAGTGCACTGAGGACCTCACCTAGGGAGCGAGAGCTCACCTAGTAGATTTCTTGGGACCTCTTCTAGGAGCTTGCCGATTACCTTAAGTTGAGCTCACCCAGGAGCTTATCAAGTGACTCACTAGGAGCTCGCTGAGACAGGTCACCTTACCAACTCACTTTGAGCTCACCTTCCCAAATCACCTTGATCTCACCTTGTTAACTTACCTTGAGCTCACCTTTCCAACTCACCTTGAGCTCACCGAGCATCTCACCTAGGAGCTCACTGGGAGCTCGAGCAAGTAGCTCACCTGAGCTCATCAAGCAACTTGACTTGAGCTTACCCAAAAACATACTTGGGAGCTCACTCCGACATCTCACCTAGGAGCTCGCCTGGAGCTCACTCAGAGCTCACCTAGGATCTCACCAAGAATGTCTAGTTGAGCTCACCTAGGTGATCATCAAGTAGCTCATCCCAAAACTTGCATGGCAGCTCACCTTATATCTCACCTAGAAACTAACATGGGAGCTCACCTATCAACTTTCCTTAAGCTCGCATGAGGAGCTCACATTCCCAACTCACCTTGAGCTCATCCGTAGCTCACCTTGGAGTTTTTGAGTAGCTTACCTAGGAGCTTATCAAGCGATCGCCGAGTAGGCTGACTTGAGGTCACTTGTGAGCTCATTAGTGACCTTTTTCCGAGTAACTCACCTGGGGACCTCACTTGGAGCTCGCCAAATAGCTCGCTTGGGAGCTCACCTAGCAGCTCACCTAGGAGCTCACTGAATAGCTCACAAACTAGCTCACCTTGGAGCTCTTCTTAGAGCTCACCGATTACCTTGATTTTAGCTCACCTGGAAGCTCATCGAGTAACACACTGGTAACTCACCTGGGAGCTATCCTAACAACTCACCTTGCTAACTCAACTTGAGCTCATCTAGTAGCTCACATGTAAGCTCACCTAAGAGATTACTTGACAAGTTCACTGGGAGCTCACCTAGGAGCTTAGCTGAGAGCTTGGTAAGTAACTCACCCAGAACTCGTCGAGCAGCTCATGACATATTTCATTGCCAACTCACCTTGAGCTTACCAAGTAACTTGACTTGAGCTCAATTGGGAACTCATCAAGAAACTCACTCAAAACTCACATGGAAGCTCACCTGATAGCTCACCTTTCCAACTTACATGGGAGCTCACCTATCATCTTAGATGTAAAGCTCACCTTGAGATCACTGAGGAGTTCACCTTACCAACTTGCCTTGAGCTCGTTTGGTAGCTCACCTTGGAGTTCATCAAGCAGCTCACCAAGTAGCTCACCTAACAGCTCACTAGGAACTCACCTAACAACTCACCGGGAACTCACCTAACAACTCTCTCGAGTAGGTTGACTTGACCTTGCTTATGACCTCACCGAGTAGATCATCAAGTAAATTACCTGGGAACTCACCTTGGAGCTCACCTGACAGCTCACCTTGCCAACTCACCTTGAGCTCACCTTGCCAACTCACCTTAACCTAATCTAGTAGCTCACATGATAACCCACCTCAGAGATTACCGATAAGCTCACCTAGGATCTCTTCTAGGATCTCGCTGATCAGCTAGAGTTGAGCTCACCCCCAGCTCTTCAAGTAACTCACTTGTTAACTCACCTTGTTAACTCACGTTGAGCTCACCTTGTTAGCTCGTCTTGAGCTCATCTCGGTAGCTCGTATGTAAGCTCACATGAGATATTACCGACAAGATCACCTTTGAACTCACCTAGGAGCTAACTTAGGATTTCAATAAATAACTCGCCTAGGAGCTCGTTGAGTGGGAGCTTACTTGACAGCTCACCTTGCCAATTCACCTTGAGTTCACCTTACCAACTCACCTTGAGCTCACCTTGCCAACTCACCTTAAGCTCATTTGGTAGCTCATATTTAAGTGCACCTTAGAGATTACTGACAAGCTCACCTTTGAGATCACCTGGGAGCTTACCGAGTAGCTCACCTAGGAGTTTGGCCAAGAGTTCGATAATCAACTCACCCAGGAACTCGTTGAGTAGCTCGACTTGAGCTTGCCTAGAAACTCACCTGGGATCTTGCCTGATAGCTCACCTTGCCATGTCACCTTGAGCTCACTCAGGAGCTCACCGAGTAGCTCAAGTTGAGCTCACCCGCTTGCTCATCAAGCGGCTCACCAAAACTCGTATGGGAGCTCACCTTTCCAACTTACATGGGAGCTCCCCTATCAGCTCACCTTACCAACACACCTTGATCTCATCCGGTATCTCACATTAGATTTTGTCAAGTATCTTTCTAAGTAGCTTTCCTAGGAGCTCGACTAATAGCTCACCTAGGAGCTCACCTAAGAGCTCACCAAGTAGCTCACCTGGGAGCTGTTCTAGGAGATCACCGATTAGCTCAAGTTGAGTTCATCTCGAGATCTCGTCGAGTAACTCACTGGGAACTCACTAAGAGCTCACCTTACCAACTCACCTTAAGTTCACCTTGTTAACTCAACTTAATCTTGCCTTGCCAACTCACCTTAAGCACATCTGGATAGCTCACATGTAATCTCACCTCAGAGATTACTAACAAGCTCACCTTTGAGCTCACCTGGGAGCTCACCAAGCAGCTCACTTAGGAGTTCAACTAGGAGCTTAGAAAGAAGCTTGCCCAGGAGCTCACCTGATAGGTCACCTTGCTAGTTCACCTTGAGCTTGCCTAGGAGTTTGCCAAGTAGCTTGACTTGACCTTACGCAAGAGCTCCTCAAGTAGGTCACCTAAAAACTCACATGGGAGATCACCTTACCAACTTGCATTGGATATCACCTATCAACTCACCTTACCAGCTCACTTTAAGCTCACTCAAGAGCTCACCTTGTCATCCCACGTTGAGCTTTTCTAGTAGCTCACCTTAGATTTTGTTGAGTAGCTAACCAAGTAACTCACCTAGGAGCTTGCCTAACAGCTTTCCTAGGAGCTCACCTAACAACTTGATTGGGAGTTCACCGAGAAGCTCACTAAGTAGGTTGACTTGATTTCACTTCAGCTCACTGGGACCTTTCCTGGGAGCTTACCAAGTAGCTCACTTGGGAGCTCACCTAGTATCTCACCTAGTAGCTCACCTCGGAGCTCACTGAAACAATCACCAAGTAGCTCACCTAGGAGCTCACTGATCAGCTTGAGTTGAGCTCATGCGGGAGCTCATTGAGTAACTCACCTAGGAACTCACCTAGGAGCTCACCTAACAACTCACCTTACCAACTCACCTTAAGCTCACCTTGAACTCACCTTGAGCTTGCCTTGCCAACTCACCTTGAGCTCATCTGGTAGCTCACATGTAAGCTCACCTTAGATATTATTGACAAGCTTACCTTTGAGCTCACCTAGGAGCTCATCGAGCAGCTCACCTAAGAGCTCGCTAGGAGCTCAATAAGCAACTTGACTTGAGCTTGTCTATAAACTCACCCCGAGAGATCACCCTACATCTCACCTTGAGCTCACCCAAGAGCTCTCTGAGTAGTTCACCTATAAACTCACCTTACAGCTCACCCAGAAACTCGCATGGGAGCTCACCTTGAGTAAACTAAGGAGCTCACCTTTCCAACTCACCTTGATCTCATCTGGTAGCTTGCCTCGGAGTTCATCAAGTAGCTCGCCAAGTAGCTTGCCTGGGATCTCACTGAGTAGCTCTCTGAGTAGGTTGTCTTAAACTCACTTATGAGCTCGCTTGTGAGTTCACCAAGTAGCCTACCAGGGATCTCACCAAGTAGCTCACTTGGAACATCACCTAGCAGCTCACCTGGAATATTGCCAAATAGCTAGCCAAGTAGCTCACCTAGGAGCTCTTCTAAGAGCTCACCAATCAGATTGAGTTGAGCTCGCCTCGGAGCTCATTAACTCACCTTGGAACTCACTTGGGAGCTCACTTGACAGCTCTCCTTGCCAACTCACCTTGAGCTCACCTATCTAAATTGACTTGATCTCATCTTGCCAACTCGCATTGAGCTCATCTGGTAGCTTGCATGTAAGCTCACCTCAGATATTATTGGCAAGCTCACCTTTGAGCTCACCTGAGAGCTCACAGAGTAGCTCACCTAGGAGCTCAGCTGGGAGCTTGGCAAGTAGGTCACCTAGGATCTCGTCAAGTAGCTCAACTTGAGCTTTCCTAGAAACTCACCTCGGAGCTCGCCTTGCCAGCTTGCCTTGAGCTAGCCTAGGATCTCGCAGAGTAACTCAACTTGAGCTCACCCGTGAGTTCATCAAGTAGCTTGCTGAAAACTTACATGGGAGCTCACCTAACAACATGCCTTGCTAACTCACATGGGAGCTTACCTTTCCAACTCGCATTGAGCTCACTAAGGAGCTCACATTGCTAACTCACCTTGAGCTCATCTGGTAGCTCACCTTGGAGTTCGTCGAGAAAATATCCAAGTAGCTCACCTAGGAGGTCACCTAAAACTCACTATGGAGCTTACCTAAAAACTTGCGTGGGAGCTCACCGAGCAGTCCCAAGTAGGTTGACTTGAGCTCACTTGTGAGCTCTCTAATAAGCTCTCTAGGGACCTCACCTAGGAGCTCGCCAAGTAGCTCTCTTGGGAGCTCACCTAGCAGAGTTTCTGGGGAGCTCATCGATCATCTCACTAAGTAGCTCACCTTGAGCTCTTCTAGGAGCTCACCAATTAGCTCGAGTTGAGCTCACCCGGGAGCTCATCGAGTAACTCACCTGGGAGTTCACTTGACAGCTCACCTTGCTAACTCACTTTGAGCTCACCTTCCTAACTCGCCTTGAGCTCACCTTGCCAACTCTCCCTAAGCTCACCTTTGAGGTCTCCCGAGGAGCTCACCAAGTATCTCACCTAGGAGCTTGGCTAGGAGCTCGGTAAGCAGCTCACCCAAGAGCTCATTGAGCAACTCGACTTGAGCTTACTTGGAAACTCACCGGGAGCTCACCTGACAACTCACCATGCAAGCTCACTTTGAGCTCACCTAGGAGCTTACCGAGAAGCTTGACTTGAGCTCACCCGGGAGCTTGTCAAGCATCTCACCTAAAAACTCACATGGGAGCTCACCTGACAGCTCACCCAGAAACTCACATGGGAGCTCACCTTAACAGCTCACCTTGAGCTTGATGAGGAGCTCACCTTCCCAACTCACCTTGAGCTCATCTATTATTTTCTCTGGAGCTCACCAAGCAGCTCACCTAGGAGCTCACCAAGCGAGCTTGCTGAGTAGGTTGACCGTAGCTCACTAGTGAGCTTGGTGAGTAACTCGCTGGGAGCTTGCCAAGTAGCTCACTTAGGAGCTTGCCTAATAGCTCACCCGGGAGCTGCCGAATAGCCTTCAAACTAGTTCACTTGGAATCTCTTTTGGGAGCTCACCGATTACCTCATGTTGAGCTCACCTAGAAGCTCGTCGAGTAACTCACCTAGTAACTCATGTGGGAGCTAGCCTGACATCTCACCTTGCTAACAAACCTTAAGCTCATCTGGTAGCTCGAATGTAAGCTCACCTTAGAGATTACTGACAAGCTCACCTTTGAGCTCACCTAGGAGCTCACTGAGTACCTTACCTAGGAGATCACCGGGAGCTCGAAAATAACTCACCTAGGAGCTCATCGAGCAGCTGGAGTTAAGATTACCTAGAAACTCACCGGGATGTAACATCCCCATTTTAAGATATCGAACAAGGGAATTTTTTTTTTTTTGATAACGTTCTCTTTATGAATTATCAATTTCAAACACACGTTCAAGTTTTAATAATTATTCTCTGCCCAAACAATGCAGTTTGGATCACACAATTTCTTTTTAAAACTAATGTTCCCTGTTTGCATATTTACAATATGGAACACACATTCAATGCCATTCAATCTTATAACAGATTCTATATGCTGTTGTAAATGACTCGAGGAACTGCCGATCTTCCATTTTCATGGCTCGGAGTTTCAACGATCCTTCATTTCATGACTCGGAAACAACCGATCCTTCATGTTCTTTTATGCATAGTATAATGTATATACCAGTTCTCATAACCATTTCTCGGTTATCGAAGTGATCCATTTAAGAAGCCTATCGAAATATCTGTTATTGATATTCATCTGACATCCTGCATCTTAAATTAAGTGATAAGGACAACATAACCAGCACTTGCGATACTTTGGCCAAAGATTTTCACATGCTTTGCATGATCATATTCCTAGATGTGATACACATCAATGGAATACGTCCTTCACTTCACTTCACCTGTTATCTAGAATGGTCTTTCCTGGTTCCTACCAGTCCTCTCCATTAAAGGTCAGATTTAAACTTCCAATTTCTAACTAGTAATATGAACGAATATAGGAAGGGACTCCTAGTAACTAAAGATACGCAGACATACGGTGTTGTTCCCCATGACTCCGTGTGTCTAGTCATCTTTAGTATCCCGAAGTCACTCCATATACCAGATCATACTCCAATCCCCAGCCAAGAACTTCACCTTCAGCCTATGTATTCTTAATGTTTTAATTCAGGAGGGCATTGCATATGTCACTTAACATTGTGTCGTCATGAAGACCCCATCTTCATGAAGACACCTTGTTGTAGCTGGCGTATGTCAATGTCCTACAGAATCCTCCCATCGAGAATACACATCCTGCTCAAGTGATTTGGATACGATCTTAATAATTAAGATTCAACTTTCAGCATCCATGTTGATCCCTTGATCCTCGTTTCCGTTACAGTTGTATATAGCTAAGAGGGACTAAATCCGTCCATTAGCTTGCTATGCATCTTCTCCTTCATGTCGAAGGGCTGCATTTCTCTACTTGGTTCTCTTCTTAATCATTAGATTAAGTAGTCCGTTACCGACGGACGTGATAAGTTTAACCTATTAAACTTAGCCAAGATTTTCCCAACTGTAACTAAATTCAGAATTCTAGCTTATTAGACGTCATTTGTATAAGGTCTAATTCCCAAAATGTATTCATTTGTTCTCCTTAACGTTACATAGTTAAGGTCCATTAGTTATGGATATACTTTTCCTATATCCTTTATTCTGAATTTAGCATACGAGATCATTAATGGAGTTCGAAAGTGAAATTCGATTACTCCGAAGTTAATTGATATTCCTTAGCTCCTAAGCTAATCCTGAATACCTATCGGTTATGGAATCATATTCTTCCTAATCCTTTTTAATGTCAATTAAAAATTCATCTTTACCCAAGTATGAACTAATTGCATATTTCAACTTAAAAGTTGCATTTAGGTAAGAATAGATATCAGATCCCATTTAGCATCCATCCAAGGACAATTAAACAAATCCAAATCAAGAAATAACATTATATTTCCAATTTAGTCAACAATATCAAACTGATATAATTATTAAAAATATCACACTTGTAATTGTATTCATCATTTCATGTCATAATCCATACATTTACCAATCCAACTGAATGGACAAGGTTTACATAAAACATCAATACAACTCATAGATAGAAGAATATACTTTCTTCTTTTCACAATTCCTCGAAGAGGAATAAAAGCAACAATTACAATTCATCTTCAACTAATCAAAAGCATCGAAAAAAAAGCCATGTCTTCATTCTAATCAAATTCCATCTGCAAAAATGATTTGCACGGTCGATTCAATGGCTCGAGCATATTAAGCACTTATCATTAAAATAAGGTGCTTCAACTAACTGTCTCAATAAAAGAACCCTACTTTTATGAAACGACAGTAAAACATCAATCACAAAATAGGCACAAAAGAGAGATCAACCTAACAACTGAACTATCAAAATATCATCACAATCAGCCAAGGAACTGCTGTCCCAATTCCACTTAACCGTTCAAGTCTCAATTTACAATATTTGTAAAATTAAGAATACAAGTAGCTTACTGCTGATATAACATACTGTTATCCTTTCCATGCCTTTCATTAATAATAAATGTAAAGGATGAAACTAATTGAAATGTAAACCCATTACCTTCCTTTCATTTTATGCATCATATTAGATTCAAAATCAATCAATTACAAGAAAGAAAGCGAACAACAATGCATATATTTGCTCTATCTAAGCACTACAAAATTCATTATTCAAATTCTAGATTTCCAACCGAATGAAAGAAGAAAAGATCATTTTTCCAAGTCATTCATCCATATCCTATTTCTTTCCACATGGCTGTCCTAAAAATGGAATCCAAACGAGACACAAATCAAGATAACAGTTCAGAGTGAAACTTACAAAATCCATTCGAATTCACTTTCTAAGCGAGTAAAGAGTAATTTCATTCGATAATCAGCTTTAAATGAAACAAGGAAGAATTCATGTCCTTATCCATACTTCATTTAAATCAAGCTCAAACCATGTAATTGTTGTACTAGAAGATTCCATACTTCTCAATTATTCGGATGATTTATTAATTCAAACTCATATGATTCTATTCCATGAAAACAAAATTCATAATAACCAATTACACATTGATGTTACCTACAAAAAGACAAATCATAATCTATATGCAAGAATTTAAATTCCAAAAGAGAAGATTTTTTAACTCAAAATCAAATAAGAAACAATCATTTTCTTCTTAAAATTTATTAAGAACAATTTCATTTTTCCTTCAAATGAACTCAAACACCCAAATCGATTAGAAGACCACATGAAGACATTCAAAATTTCCATTAAGATACAAAAAAAATAACTTATTCGAAAATCAAATACCACATAGCTCATGCAATTTTTATCTCAATGAACTTAAGACGTTGGATCAAAACCAGATTACTATTTCATTTGGATCTAAATTTCAAATAAAGAAGAATTTGTTTCCTATAATTTCCGTAGAACACAAAATCAACTTCTTTTCAATACAATAAAGGAAATAAAAAAACAGAACATCTAAGTGTTTACCTTTTCCATTTATTTAAAAGTAAAAAGTCGTAATGACAATTGAACAATCGTTCATAATGAACAACAACTCTCATAAATTTTCCCGTTTAAATTTAATATAACATAAACAACGAGTACCCAAGAAATTTCTTCTTTGCACAACAATCCAACTAAAAATGTCAATTTTCCACATACATAAGGAAAAATAATCATTTTTGCAAAAATGAAACCAATTGTAATCATCTACTCAGTCTCAACAGAAAGACAATATAATTCATTATAATTTCAATGGAAAACTATCTCTTTTCTCAACTCCCACGAATACTCATTCATATTAACAATTCACATAAAAGGAAAACAATCATTGTATCCTACTTTCAGCATATCCATCTAATCGAGTTCACAATACTCGATAAAACTCTAATGCCAATTCCTTTAAAATACAGAAATGCTATTTCCTTGTTAATTCTAAAATTACTCAAAGGAAACCCGAATTTTATTTCTTTTAAGCAAAAAAACAATACAAGAAAAGGATTTACAAAAAAAATTTTCAATGTACTTCATCATTTCTTTCTTTAAAATAAACAATTGTTTGCTCATACAAAACCCAAATGCCATTTTCATCAAAATCCAAAACAGCAGAAGGAAAAAGAATCCTATTTCCTTTAAAAATTTTAGTAAAGAATACGACTTCAAACAACTCGCACAGTCCGTGGAGATTTCATTCCATAAGATCATTTAAAAAGAATTATCCAGTTCGAAGTGTTGTTAACAACCATCTCAAAATTAATTTACTCTCAGCTGAGTATTCAAAACCATAATTTCTTATAGTTTCAGTAAGGAACATCCTCAATACTGTCAACAAACCAACACAATACTACTGCATTACAATTCCTTTAAGCATGCAAAGACAGTTCCAAACACATACAAAGAAAAAAGATTACATTTAAGGAAACAACTTCACTATAAGGAATGATTACACGGCTATTCCAATTTCATACAACATGAACAGAGAAAGAAACACCTATTTCAAATCCTCCAAACTGTCAACAACCAGTACAACAACTCATATTCCAACTCGATTCGTGCAAAGACAAATCAAGCCTAGCAACCAGAAGCGATTCTTCTTAACATTTCCAAAAAAAGAAAGCAAGAATCAACGAAATCCAAATCATATCGACTTCAACAACAATCACATAATCCAAAACCCAAGAGCAGGGTTGTTTTAATGAGACACTTAAACAAAGCAAGAATTTTTAAAGAGAAGGGCTTAACATGCCTGTGATTTCTTTTCCAAAACTTGAAGAAAATTTGTTTGCCGAATTATTTCCTTCCACAGCGACAGCAAAAACTTCCCAACACTCCTTTCTTCTTCAGGCTTAGCAACAGCCTCAAAATCTCCAAGAACAGTGACAAATCCCAAGAGCTGGTTCGACTGAACCAGACCAGAAAAACCAAATGCAGAGCAACTTTGCAAAAGCCCGAATCGACAAAATGAAAATCAAAATTCCCTCATACACTTTCCAAGGCGAGCTGGTCGCGAGGACCAAGGATAATTAATGCATTAAAGGCTCTGCCTTTTCCTAACTTCCCACGCCACTGCCAACTTGAGTTGGTGAACTCAAATTTTCAAATTTCACAAGCAAAAACCAAATTTAGCTCCATCTCTAAACAGATACCTCTGTTTCTTACCTGCCCCTCCAAAAATGGTGTTGTCCACGTATGGACTTTCCATTAAATGCTAATGAATACCCCCTTCATCCTTATCCTCTCCCTCCAAGGGTCTGCGCGCCCCTTTAGATTAGGATTAGTTTAGGTTGTATATTAGTGTTCAACCTAGGTCATAGTTTAGCCTTAGGTTTTAGGACTTAGGTTTATTTTCCCCTTTTTTTTTGTAATTTAAAAATCCACTTAGGATAATAGTGTAGGATGCATGTTAGGACTTAGGATTAGTTTAGGTTTTTAATTCATACTAACCACTAACACTAATCAACTTCCATCCAATCTCTCCCTACTAACTCCACATTAATATCTTTGAGCGGGACGTTCCGTCCTTTGGATCACGTGCCAAGGCCACCCGTGTCCAGGCATTTCTTGCCTCACGAGGTCCCAAGTTCGATAGTACAGGGTTCAAGAATCAAACCCCTGTCATTGGCATTTACGTGCCAGCTGCTCATACCTGCAATCAGGCGCTGCACGTTCATAACAATCTCGGGTTCGGTTCAAGTGTGAATCGACACAGAAATCACAAGAAGACCTCAGCATACTTTGGATCAATGAAATTGATTCAAAGTGTGCTGTCAATCAGCAACGAGAGTTTAGCAAGTATACGACAATTTGTCGTCACATCAGCAAACACGCAAGTACGATAACTATTGTTCTATGCAATAAATCACAAAGATGCAAGAATCCAAATTAGCAACACATTCTTTAAGATCGGTACATTATCTTAACATGTTTTCCTTCATTTCATCAGTTATAAATGATGTAAAACATTCACCAAGTTAACATACAAAATCAGAGTGTTACATTCTTCCCTCCTTAAAGAATCATCGTCCCGATGATCAGATTAAACAAATCAAGGAGTTCCTAGGACAAAGTTTAGTTATTGTCCTTTCATTCATAAGTTCATACCAAAAATAGATTCACTCTTAAAAACAACGTTTTAAGACAACTGTACAATAGACTAATAATTGTCTAAATTTGGTAGAATTATCAGTTCTTTGAATTTCAAATTCAATTAAACAGGTGTGGAAAAGTAGATCTCATTTCTTCGAGATTCTCCCAAGTTGCACTTTCTTCGCTGAACTGGTCCCACTAGACCTTACATTGGTTCACTTCGTGATTTCTCAAGTACAACTGGTGAGTTCCCAACACTCGAATGGGCTTAACCACGATTATTCCTGGGTCTTGGACCTGCAAGGAATTCCAATTTAGCACATGTGATAAATCTGTCACGTATTTCTTAAGCAAAGAAATATGAAAAACATCATGCATTTGAGACAAAGCAGGAGGTAATGCTAGACGATAAGCTACAGGGTTGATTATTTCAATAATTTCAAAAGGTCCCACGTAATGTGGCGACAACTTGGCAGCCTTGCCAAAAGTTATTGAGCTCTTTTTCGGCTTCACCCGAAGAAAGACCTTCTCTCCCAGTTTATAATGCCTGTCAACCCGCTTCAAGTCTGCATAACTCTTTTGCCTATTGGCAGCCTCCTTTAGATGTTCTCGAATCATTTTGATTTGCTGTTCCATTTCCATAAGGATTTCTGGCCCAATTACCTCTCTGTCCTCAACGCTGTCCCAGCTAACAGGGGTTCTACATTTTCTTCCATATAATGCTTCAAAGGGCGCCATTTTTAAAGAGGCATGATAGGTGTTATTGTAAGAAAATTCTACCAGTGGAAGGTATTCCTCCCATTTATACTGCTGGTCCATGCAATACATCCTTAACATGTCCTCTAAAACCTGATTAACTCTCTCAGTCTGTCCATCCGTTTCGGATGATATGCGAAATCAAGTTCAATTTAGTCCCCAAGGCCACATTAAGCATTTGCCAAAACCTTGATGTCATCCTCGATCTCATCATCGATATGATTAATTCGGTATTCCATGCAACCTAAAGATTTCATGTACAAATCTTCTTGCTAGCACTGGTGCATCGTCCTTCAAATTACCAGCAATGAAGTGTGCCACTTTGGTCAATTTGTCGACTACAACCAGGATAATGTCATGCTTATTTCTTGACATAGGCAATCCTTGAATGAAATCCATCGTTATCACTTGCCATTTATACTGCGGAATACTGTGGGGATACAATAATCCAGCGGGGTGCATATGTTCCGCCTTAACACGCTGACATTCCAAGCAGTGTGTTACAAACTCTACCACATCCTTTTTCATTCCCTTCCAAAAGTATTGCTTTGCTTAAGATCAGCGAGCATTTTTGTAATGCCAGGGTGTCCAGAAAAAGGTGAATTATGGAATTCAGTTAACAATTTCCCTCTTAAGTCATTTGCCACAGGTATATATACCCTGTTTTCGAACCTCAGAATTCCTTCATTATCAAAACGGAATCCCTTATACCTGACGTCCTGCGGGTCTGCAGCAAGTGCTGATTTGACTTGCTGGAAATAAGGATCTGATTCCAAGGCATCTTTCACCTCATCCTTAAACTGAGTTCTTAACGTTATAAGAGCAGAGATATGCTTCCTTCGACTCAAAGCATCTGCTACTCTATTTTCCTTGCCCTTAATGTAGCTTATATCGAAATCATACTGAGACAGAAATTCTAACCATCTTCGCTGCCTTGCATTCAGATTTGGCTGAGTAAAAATATACTTCAGCCCCAGATGGTCTGTTTTTAACTCAAAGGGCTTGCCTAAAAGGTAATGCCTCCATATTTGAAGTGCATGAACAATGGCAGCGAGCTCAAGATCATGTGGAGCATAGTTCTGTTCATGTAACTTAAGCTTTCTGCTTTCATAAGCGATGACATGGTTATTCTGTAATAGAATACCTCCAAGGCCTTCTCCTGAGGTGTCCGTTACAACCATAAAATCTCCATTTGGATCAGGTACAGTCAAAATAGGTGCTGTAGTTAACTGTTCCTTTAACTTTTAAAGGCAAATTCACATTTGTCTGTCCAGACAAATTTCTTTTCTTTCTTTTGCAACGAAGTGATTGGGGCAGCAATTTTTGAAAAGTCCTTTACAAACTTTTGATAATATCCAACCAAGCCCATGAAGCTCCTCACTTCGTGCACGTTCTTAGGCGCAGGCCACTCAGTTATAGCTGTGATCTTTGAAGGGTCAACAGCTATCCCATTTTTGCTTATAACGTGTCCCAAATAATGCACCTCTGCATCATAAAAGGAACATTTGGATAGTTTTCCATACAACTTCCTCCTTCTTAAGATTTCCAGCACTATCCTGAGATGTTCTTGGTGCTCTTCGACATTTTTAGAGTATATAAGAATGTCATCTAAGAATACAAGCACAAACTTGTCTAAGTATTCTTGAAAAATATTATTCATTAGATTCATGAAGGCGGCAGGTGCATTAGTCAGCCCAAAAGGCAACACCGTGAACTCATAATGCCCGTACCTCATTCTAAAAGTTGTTTTATGAATATCTTCTTCCTTTATTCTCAGCTGATGGTACCCTGATCGAAGATCTATTTTTGAATAAACTGATGCTCCTCGCATCTGATCAAACAGATCATCAATTCTTGGAAGTGGGTATCGATTTTTAATAGTTGCTTTGTTCAGCATTCTGTAATCAATGCACAGCCTCAAAGTGCCATCCTTTTTCTTTACAAAATTACCGGCGCTCCCCAAGGTGAGACGCTCGGTCTTATCAGCCCCTTAGTCAGAAGTTCTTGTAACTGAGCCTTCAGCTCTACCAACTCAATGGTAGTCATTCTATAAGGTGCCTTAGATATGGGTTCCGTTCCTGGTTTGATTTCTATTGCGAAGTCAAACTCACGTTTGGGTGGAAGACCCAGCAATTCCTCCAGAAATACATCACGAAAATCCCTCAACAATGGATATCTTTCCATGAAATCATTATCTTCCTCTACATTTTCTGTCATTTTTACTACATACAAAGTGCAGCCTCTATTTTTAGCCCTCTTAAGTTACATAGCCGTCAGTTTCCTAACTGCAACTTCCCATTTTACACCTTGAATGACTACTGCTTTCTGCAGGTCATCAAGGCAACAGATTTGTTTTTCATAATAGTCAACCTTTGCCTTATGTTCAGCCAACCAGTTAACTCCAATAATGATATCATATGATCCTAGAGGAGTGACATACAAGTCAACTTCGGTGGAGAAACCAGGCAGATCAAGAATTGCCCCAAAAAGGCACATTTCAACTGTATGGACAACATTATTCCCATAATGTACTGTCCATGTTTTATCCATTCTTGCAGCCTTTCTTTTTAATTTCATAGCAAGTTTAGCAGAAATAAAACATTCTGTAGCTCCAGTATCAAAAAGTACAACTACAGGTTTACCGAATAACTTACCCGTAACTTCTATGGGCGTCACTTGCTTTTCAGCTTGTCTGTTAGCCACTGCAGCATGTATCCTATGCTGCTATCACGATCATCCTTCTTCAGAGGACAGTGATTCACATAGTGGTCCTTTCCATAGTTGAAGCATCCTCCAGCTGGCCCTTTTCTAGGCTCAAATTTATTACCAGCCTTGAAGTTATCATTCTGGCTTCCATAGGACTTCTGTCCAATGCCATTAACTTTTGTGAAGCTATTCCGCACGCTATTTATAGGTCTGTTCATCACAGGTTTCTTGTTGTTATCTACAAAATTTTGTTTTTCACACCAAACCTTTTCCAAGGTCCCCTTTTTGGTGCAAGAGATGAAGAAGGATTGGGAATATTCTTCCTTATCTCTTCCCTGTGAGCAGATATTGCTCTCAATTTCTGTTCCTGTCTGATTTCCTTTTCGACAACTCCATCCATGGTGGTTAGGCCATGGACATCCACTTCGCCACCAATGGTGGATTCATCCCATTATGAATTTCTGTATTCTGAACTTCTCGTCAGCTTGGTACTGCGGCACATACTTAAGGAGTTTAGTAAACCCTTCCCAGTATTCCGTCACCGACAGCCTTCCTTGCGACCAGTTCTGAAATTCAGTCATTTTCCTATCAAAATAGAGTTGAGGCAGCCATCGTTGTCTAAAATAACCCTTAAATTGATCTCAAGTTATGTCTGATTCGACAATATTCAACTCAACCTTACGGTTGTCCCACCATGATGATGCTTCATGAGAAATTTGATATGCTCCCCATATCACTTTAGTCTCTTCGGAGAAGTTTCTTATCAAAAGTATTTCTCCATTTCACTGAGCCAATTCTCAGCTCCATCCCCAAGAGTTGTTCCATCAAACTTTAGAGGACTTATTCTCTTTATATCATTTGTAAGTTCAGCTGCTAATCTTGCCCTTTTATTTTCAGGGGGATTAGGAGCAATTACATTATTATCATCAACACCCGGATTCCCTCCATTGATGTTGTCCACAGGAGGCAGCTGATCATTTATTTCAGCTTCATTCCCCTCCTCTTCATTGCCCATTGACTGTTGTTCCAATACAGTCAAACGATCCCTCGTATCAAGTAGGGCAACAAGGATTTCATCCAGCTTTTGGGTAGTTGCTGCTTCTCCACCTTGCAACGGGTTATTCGCAGCATTCCCTCTTGTCCTGACCATTTTCTGTTCAATAAGAAAATGTAAACCTTATTAATATCGTGGACTCATTAGGTCCAAGAGCTACAACCTTCAGCTCTGATACCAAGATGTAACATCCCCATTTTAAAATACCAGAACAAGGGAAAAAAATTTTTTTGATAACGTTCTCTGTTATGAATTATAAAATTCAAACACACGTTCAAGTTTTAATAATTGTTCTCTGCCCAAACAACACAGTTTGGATCACACAATTTTTTTAAAACGAATGTTCCCTGTTCGCATATTTACAATATGGAAAACACATTCAATGCCATTCAATCTTATAACAGATTCTATATGCTACTGTAAATGACTCGATGAACTGCCGATCTTCCATTTTCATGGCTCAAAGTTTCAACGATCCTTCATTTCATGACTCGGCAACAACCGATCCTTCATGTTCATTTATGCATAGTATATTATATATACCTGTTCTCATAACCTTTCCCAGTTATCAAGTGATCCATTTAAGAAGCCTATCTGAATATCTGTTACTGGATATTCATCTAACATCCGCCATCTTAAATTAAGTGATAAGGACAACGCAACCAAAATTGCGATACTTTGGCCAAAGATTTTCACATGCTTTGCATGATCATATTCTGGATGTGATACACATCAATGGAATATGTCCTTCACTTCACTTCACCTGTTATCTAGAATCATCTTTCCTGGTTCCTACCAGTCCTCATCGTTTAAGGTCAGTTTTAAACTTTCAATTTAACCAATTAGAATATGAACGAATATAAGAAGGCACTCCTGATAACTAAAGATACGCAGACATATGGTGTCATTACCCCACGACTCCGTGTGTCTAATTATCTTTAGTATTCCGGAGTCACTCCGTATATCTGATCATACTCTATCCCCTGCTAAGAGTTACACATTCAGCCTATGTATTCTAAATGTTTTAATTCGGGAGGGCATTGCTATATGTCAGCTGCAACATTGTGTCATCATGAAGACCCCATCTTCATGGAGACACATTGCTGTAGCTGGCGTATGCCAATGTCCTACAGAATTCTCCCATCGAGAATGCACATCCTGCTCAAGTGATTTGGATATGATTTACTAATTAAAATCAACTTTCAGCCTCCACGCTGATCCCTTGATTCTCGTTTCTGTTACAGTTGTACAGGGCTAAGAGGGACTAAACCCATCCATTAGCTTGCTATGCATCTTCTCCTTCATGTCGAAGGGCTGCATTTCCCTACTTGGTTCACTTCTTAATCATTGGATTAAGCGGTCCGTACCGACGGAGGTGATAAGTTTAACCTATTAAACTTAGCCAAGATTTTCTCAACTGCAACTAAATTCAGAATTCTAACTTATTAGACGTCACTTAAACGAGGCCTAATTCCCAAGAAATGTATTCATTTGTTCTCCTTAACGTTATATAGTTAAGGTCCATTAGTTATGGATATATTTATCCTATATCCTTTATTCTGAATTCAGCATACGAGATCATTAATGGAGTTTGAAGTGAATTTTGATTATTCCAAAGTTATTTGATATTCCTTAGCTCCTAAGCTAATCCTGAATACCTTCCGATTATGGAATCATATTCTTCTTAATCCTTTTTAATGTCAATTAAAAATTCATCTTTACCCAAGTATGAACTAATTGCATTTTTCAACTTAAAAGTTGCATTTAGGTAAGAATAGATATCAGTTTCCATTTAGCATCCATCCAAGGACAAATAAACAAATCCAAATCAAGAAATAACATTATATTTCCAGATTAGACAACAAAATCAAACTGATATAACTATTGAAAATATCACACTTGTAATTGTATTCAATATTTCAAGTCATAATCTGTACATTTGCCAATCCAGCTGATTGGGCATAGTTTATACAAAACATCCATACAACTCATGGACAGAAGAATATATTTTCTTCTTTTCACAATTCCTCGAAGAGGAATAAAAGCAACAATTTCAATACATCATCAAATCAAAAAGCATCAGAAAATAGCCAAGTCTTCATTCTAATCAAATTCCATCTGCAAAATGAATTGCACGGGTCAGTTCAATGAACTGAGCATATTAAGCACTTATCCTTAAAATAGGGTGCTTCAACTAACTGTCTCAATAAAAGAACCCTGCTTTTATGAAATGACAGTAAATCATCAATCACGAAATAGGCACAAAAGAGAGATCAGCATAACAACTGAACTATCAAAATATCATCACAATCAGCCAAGGGACTTTTCCACTTGTCCTGTTTCCACATAATATTAAACATAAGAATACAAGTATCCTTTCCACACCTTTCATTAGTAATAAATGCAAAGGATGAAACTAATAAATGAAATGTAAACTCATTAATTTCCTTTCAGTTTATGTGTATTAAATTCAAAGCAATCAATTATAGACAAGAAAGCGAACAACAATGCATATAGTTGCTCCTATCTAAGCACTATAAAATTCATTATTCACGAATTCTAGATTTCCAAATTGAATGAAAGAAGAAAAGATCATTTTTCCAAGTCATTCATTCATATCTCTATTTATTTCCACATGACTGTCCTAACAATGGGAATCCAAACGAAAGACAAATCAAGATAACAGATTGAGTGAAACTTACAAAATCCATTTGGAATTCCCTTTCGGCAGTAAGAATAATTTCATTTATAATCAGCTTTAAATGAAAATAGGGAAGAATTCATGATAGAACAAGCAATATCAAGATGCACTCATGTAATTGCTCTACTGAAGATTCCATACTTCTCTCACCGTATTATTAACCAAACAAATAGTTATACAATCACGCAATCACTTACTCATATGACCTTTTATATCCATGAACGCATACAATTCATAATAACCAATTACACATTGTTACCTATATAGCGAAACCAAATCCTTATGCACCGTAAAGTTCCAATATTATTTTTAGAGTCAAAATAGCAAAAAGATAAGAATTCATTTCTCTAAAATTTCATTAAGAACAATCCTTTTGATCAAAATGAACTCAAACACCCAAATCATTTTCATCTAAGCAAGATAGCTCAAATTATAAAGATAGCGAACTAATTGTTCTTATTGAAAAGCAAACTCACATAGCCTATACAATTTAAATCCAATGTATACCACAACAATGGATATCCAATTCGAGTTCTATCTCGGTCAACTGTTAATTTCAAATACAGCATTCTCCATTCTCTTAATGAAGTACAGAACGCAAATATAATAATCATATTTCAATACCTTAATAAAGGCAAACCCGCGTAGGGCGCCAATTGCGTAATCTTGGTACAGTCGGGACAGACTCAGAAAACAAGCTGATTTCCACATTTTCCATTTATTTAAAACAGAAATCCAAGTCAAGTTCGCATTCACCAGACAATTCCAAACAGGAGGACAAACCTCAACTATAGGACGCAATGAAATCAATTTTCCATTACAGCATAAGGAAATATAATCATTCTTTGCACAAAATACAACCAATTGTAATTTTGTCAATCAGTCCGAACAGGAAGACCAAACAGCATCTATAAAACACAATAAAACCACCCTATTCTCTCAACAAGGAGAAACGAAATCCATTAATAACTTCAGGAGGAAAACAATCAACTTTTTCCTACTTTCACGAATACCCAGTACGTATTCGTTTAGTTCCTACTCAAGAAAAAGGTACAGCAATAAAAATAATGCTAATACTTCGTTCAATTCGAGTTCAATTACTCAAAGGAAACCCGAATGCCACTTCCATCCAAAATCCAAAACAATACAAGGAAAAGGATTTACTTTCTTAAAGAAATTTTCAATAAGAACTACTTCAACAACTATTATTTCCTTCCTTCCAGTTCGTTAGCAATAAACAATTGTTTCAATAGTGAAAACAACTCATAATAAGTGTACAGTCCCAAGATACACATAACGAATTTCCCATTCTTGTGGATCGTCAAACGACCAAGACATAGGAGGTACCTCATTCGAGGAATACAAAAACAATTAAACTCAGCAGTCAGAGGCAATATTTCTTATTATTTCCAAAATGACAGCCAGATTCAATGAAACCCAATTCATAGCAATATACACGGCTGTATCTTCACTTCCTTTTTTTTTTACATACAAGGACAGTTCCCAACACAATAGCAAAGAAAAGATTACATTTAAGGAAACAATTTCACTATAAGGAACGATTACACGGCCTGTACCAATTTCAACAACACGAACAGTGAAAGAAATATCTATTTCAAACCTCCATACAGTCAATAACCAATACAATAATTCATCTCCAATTTGATTCGAGCAAATACAAATCAAAACCGAGCAACCAGAATGATTCATCATATCATTTTCCAAACAAAAAGAAGCAAGAATCAACAAATTCCAAATCAAATCGATTCAACAGCAATCATACAATCCAAACCCAAGAGCAGGGTTGTTTTAATGAGACATTTAAACAAAACAAGAGTTTTTAAAGAGAAGGGCTTAACATGCCTGAAATCTCTTTTCCCAAACTCGATGAAGGATTCGTTTGCCACGTTATTTCCTTCCACCGCGATAGCAAAAACTTCTCAACACTCCTTTCTCCTCCAGGCTTAGCAACAGCCTCAAAATCTCCAAGAAAATGTCAAATGCCAAGAGCTGGTTCGACTGAACCAGGCCAGAAAAACCAAATGCAGAGCAACTTTGCCAAAACCAAATCGAAACAATGAAAATCAAATTCCCTCATACACTTTCCAAGGCGAGCTGGTTGCGAGGACCGAAAACAATTAATGCAATTAAGGCTCTACCTTTTTCCTTACTTTCCACGCCACCGCCACTTGAGTTGGTGAACTCTAAATTTCAAATTTCCCAAGCAAAACTGAACTTAGCTCTATCTCCAAATAGATGCCTCTATTTCCTACCTGCCCCGCCAAAACTGGCGCTGTCCACGTATGGACTGTTTAATAACTACCAATGAATGCCCTTCCTTCATCCTTATCCCTTCCCTCCAAGGGTCTGCGTACCCCTTAGATTAGGATTAGTTTAGGTTGCATGTAGTATTCAACCTAGGTCTTAGTTTAACCTTAGGTTTTAGAACTTAGGTTTATTTTCCCCCTTTTTTTTTTAATTTAAAAATCCACTTAGGGTAGTAGTGTAGGATGCATGTTAGGACTTAGGATTAGTTTAGGTTTAATTCACACTAACCACTAACACTAACAACTTCCATCCAGCCTCCCTACTAACATTCACGTTAATGCAGAGCAGGACGTTCCGTCCTTCAGATTACGTGCCAAGGCCACCCGTGTCTAGGCATTTCTTGCCTCACGAGGTCCCAAGTTCGACAGTACAGGGTTCAAGAATCGAACCCCTATCATTGGCATCTACGTGCTATCTGTTCACACCTGCAATCAGGCGCTGCACGTTCATAATAATCTCGGTTCAATTCAAGTGTGAATCGGCACGAAAATCACAAGAGGACCTCAGTATACTTGGATCAATGGAATTGATTCAAGGTATGCTGTTAATCAGCAAAGAGGGTTTAGCAAGTATATGACAATTTGTTGTCACATCAGCAAACACACAAGTACGATAACTACTGTTCCATACAATAAATCACAGCATGCAAGAATCCAAATTAGCAACACAATCTCTTAAGATCAGTACATATCTTAACATGTTTGCCTTCATTTCGAGAGCTATAACAGTATGTAAAACATTCACCAAGTTAACATACAAAATCAGAGTGTTACATACTTGGTGAGCTCCCAGGGAGGTCCCCGGTGAGCTTCTCAGGGAACTCATAAGCAAGCTCACAAGTGAGCTCATGTCAACCTACTCAGAGAGTTGCTCAGTGAGCTCCTAGGTGAGCTACTTGATGAAATTCAAGGTGAGATACCAAATGAGATCAAGGGGAGATGGCAAGGTGAGCTCTTTAGCCTACTCAAGGGAAGCTACCAAGGAAAGCTCTCATGTGAGTTTTTGGGTGAGCTATAAGGTGAGTTTCATGGTGAGCTACTTGGGAGCTCTTGGGTGAGCTCAAGGTGAGTTGTCAGGTGATCTTTGAGGTGAGTTTCTAGAAAAACTCAAGTCAAGCTATTTGCCAAGCTCCTAGGTGAGCTACTCGATGAGCTCCCAAGTGATCTCAAAGGTGAGCTTATCAGAAATCTCTAAGGTGAGCTTACATGTGAGATAATAGATGAGCTCAAGGAAAGTTGGCAAGGAAAGCTTAAGGTGAGTTAGAAAGGTGAGCTCAAGGTGAGTTGGTAAGGTGAGCATTAGGTGAGCTCCTAGGTGAGTTCCCAAGTGAGTTACATGATGAGTTCCTAGATGAGCTCAAGGCAGTGGGAAAGGTGAGCTCCTTAGTGAGCTCAAGGTGAGCTGGTAAGGCGAGCTGATAGGGGAGATTCGATGTGAGTTAGCAAGGTGAGCTATCGGTGAGCTCTCATGTGACTATTCGGGTGAGCTACTTGAAAAGCTCCCGGTGAGCTCAAATCGACCCGCTCGAGAGATCCCGGGTGAGCTGAAGGTGAGCTGAAAAGGTGAGTCACTGTCAGCAAGCTCCCAGGTGAGTTTTCGAGTAAGCTCAAGTCAAGCTACTCGATGAGCTCCTAGGTGAGCTACTTGTTGAGCTCTCAGTTGATCTCCTAGGTGAGCTACTCAATGAGCTCCCAGGTGAGCTCAAAGGTGAGCTTTTCAGTAATCTCTAAGGTGAGCTTACATACGAGCTACCAGATGAGCTCAAGGCAAGTTGGCAAGGTGAGTTCAAGGCAAGTTGGTATGGCAACTAACGGTGAATTGGCAAGATGAGTGTCAAGTGAGCTCCCTCTCATTGAGCTCTTGGGTGAGTTGTTTACTAAGCTCCCAACCGAGCTCCTAGGTGAGCTCCAAGTTGAGCTCAAAGGTGATCTTCTCGATAATCTAATAGGTTAGCTTACATGTGAGCTACCAGATGAGCTCAAGGTGAGTGAGCAAGGTGAGCTCAAGGTGATTTGACAAGGTGAGTTGTTAGAAAAGCTCCTAGGTGAGTTCCTAGGTGTGTTACTCAAAGAAATCCCAGGCAATCTCAACTCTAGCTGATTGGTGAGCTCCCAGAAGAGCTCCCAGGTGAGCATGTTAGAAATCTCTAAGGTGAGATTACATGTGAGCTACTAGATTAGCTCAAGGTGAGTTAGCAAGGTGAGCTCAAGGTGAGTTGGCAAGGTGAGCTCAAGGTGAGTTGGCAAGGTGAGCTCAAGGTGAGTTGGCAAGGTGAGCTATCAGGTAAGCTCCAAGGTGAGTTCCCAGG
Organism: Taxus wallichiana var. yunnanensis; assembly: GCA_018340775.1. NCBI lineage: Eukaryota > Viridiplantae > Streptophyta > Pinopsida > Cupressales > Taxaceae > Taxus > Taxus wallichiana. The sequence goes on from CM031233.1 coordinate 10,939,734, forward strand.
TGAGTTACTCGATGAGCTACTCGGTGAACTCACAAGCAAGCTCAAGTCAACCTACTTAGAGAGCTACTCGGTGATCTCCTAGGTGAGTTGTTAGGCAAGTTCCCTAGCGAGCTATTAGGTGAGCTACTTGATGAACTCTAAGGTGAGCTACTAGATGAGCTCAAGGCAAGTTCGTAAGGTGAACTCCTCAAAGAAGCTCAAGGTGAGTGGCAAGTAAAGTTGATAGGTGATCTCCCAATTGAGTTGGAAAAATAAGTCCGTCATCGAGAGCTCCCATGTGAGTTTTCGAGTGAGATGCCGAGATCAACTCAAGGCAAGTTAGAAATGAAATATTTTAGGAAAGCTTCTTGACGAACTCACGAGTGAGCTCCTAGGCAAGCTCAAGGCAAGCGGCAAGGCTAGGTATAAGGTGAGCTCCCGAGGTGAGTTTCGGGAAATCTAAAGTTGAGGTGCTCGATGAGATCCTAGGTGAGCTACTTGCCAAGATCCTAGGGGAGCTCCTAGGTGAGCTCAAAGGAAAGCTTGTCAGTAGTCTCTGAGGTGAGCTTACATGCGAGCTACCGATGAGCTCAAGGCAAGTTGGTAAGGTGAGATCAAGTTGAGTTAGATAGGTGAGCTCAAGGCGAGTTGGCAAGGTGAGCTATCAGGTGAGCTCCCAGGTGAGTTCCCAGGCGAGTTACTCGATGAGCTCCCAGGTGAGCTCAACTTGATCTAATTGGTGAGCTCCAAGAAGAGCTCCCAGGTGAGCTACTTGGTGAGCTATTCGGTGAGCTTCTAGGTCATCTGCTAGGTGAGTTTCTATGCGAGCTACTTGGTGAGCTCCCTGGAGAGGTCCCTGGTGAGCTACTTGGCGAACTAACAAGTGATCTCACAAGTGAGCTCAAGTCAACCTACTCAGAGAGTTACTTGGTGATCTCTAGTCAAGATACTTGGTGAGCTACCCGATGAACTCTAAGGTGAGGTACCATATGAGCTCAAGTTGAGTTGGCAAGGTGATTTCCTTCACGAGCTCAAGGCAAGCTGACAAGGTGAGCTCCCATGTGAGTTTCTAGGTAGCAAGGTGAGTTTCTGAGTGAGATACTTGGTGAGATCTTTGGTGAGCTCAAGGTGAGCTAGCAAGGTGAGCTCTTAGGTTATCTCTGAGGTGAGTTTTAGGAAAATCTCAAGTCAAGCTACTTGTCGAGCTCCCAACCAAGCTCCTAGGTGAGCTACTCGATGAGCTCCCAGGTGAGCTCAAAGGTGAGCTTGTCAGAAATCTTTGAGGTGAGCTTACATGTGAGCTACCATATGAGCTCAAGGTGAGTTGGAAAGGAAAGCTCAAGGTGAGTTGGCAAGGTGAGCTCAAGGTGAGTTTGTAAGGTGAGTTGTTAGGTGAGCTCCTAGGTGAGTTTCGAGGAGAGTTACTTGATGAGCTGTCGCGTGAGCTCAAGGTGAACTGGCAATGCAAGCTGATAGGGGAGCTCTGATGTGAGTTAGCAAGGTGAGCTATCAGGTGAGTTTCCATGTAACTATTTAAGTGATATACTTGAAAATATCCCAGGTGAGCTCAAGTAGAGCTGCTCAGTGAGATCCTGGGTGAGCTCAAGGTGAGTTGAAAAGGTGAACTGTCAGATAAACTCCTAGGTGTGTTTTCAGGCAAGCTCAAGTCGAGCTACTCGATGAGTTCCTAGGTGAGCTACTTACCGAGCTCTAAGTTGAGCTCCTAGGTGAGCTGCTTGGTAAGCTCCCTAGTGAGCTCAAAGGTGAGCTTATCGGTAATCTCTAAGGTGAGCTTACATACGAGCTACCAGATGAGCTCAAGGCAAGTTGGCAAGGTGAGGTCAAGGTGAGTTGGTACGGTAAACTAATGGTGAATTGGCAAGGTGAGCTATCAAGTGAGCTCCCTCTCAATGAGCTCTTGGGTGATTTGTTTACTAAGCTCCCAACCGAGCTCCTAGGTGAGCTCCCAGTTGAGCTCAAAGGTGAGCTTGTTTACAATCTCATAGGCTAGCTTACATGCGAGCTACCAGATGAGATCAATGTGTGTGAGAAAGGTGAGCTCAAGGTGAGTTGACAAGGTGAGTTAGAAAAGCTCCAAGGTGAGTTCTTAGGTGTGTTACTCAAAGAAGTCCTAGGTGAGCTCAACTCTAGTTGATCGGTGAGCTCCCAGAAGAGCTCCTAGGTGAGCATGCCAGAAATCCATAAGGTGAGCTTACATGTGAGCTACCAGATTAGCTCAAGGTGAGTTGGTAAGGTGAGCTATCAGGTGAGCCCTAAGGTGAGTTCCCAGGTGAGTTACTCGATGAGCTGCTTAGTGAACTGAAAAGCAAGCTCAAGTCAACCTACTTGGAGAGCCACTTGGTGATCTCCCAAGTGAGATTTTAGGCAAGTTCCCTTGTGAGCTGTTAGGTGATCTACTTGGTGAGCTACTTGATGAACTCTAAGGTGAGCTACTAGATGAGATCAAGGTGAGTTCGCAAGGTGAAATCCTCAGTGAGCTCCCATGTGAGTTGGAAAAATGAGCTGTCAAGTGAGCTCCCATGTGAGTTTTCGAGTGAGCTACCAGATCAGCTCAAGGTGAGTTGGAAAGGCAAGATTTCAAAAAATATTCTTGATGAACTCATGGGCGAGGTCAAGTCAAGTTGTTTTGTGAGCTCCTGGGAAAGCTCAAGGCAAGCTGGCAAGGCGAGCTATAAGGTGAGCTCCTAGGTGAGTTTCTAGGCAAGCTGAAGTTAAGCTGCTCGACAAGATCCTAGGTGAGCTACTTGCTAAGCTCCCGGGGAGCTCCTAGGTGAGCTACTCTGTGAGCTCCTAGGTGAGCTCAAAGGTGAGCTTGTCGGTAATCTCTGAGGTGAGCTTACATGTGAGCTACCAGATGAGCTCAAGGTAAGTTAGTAAGGTGAGATCAAGTTGAGTTAGATAGGTGAGCTCAAGGTGAGTTGGCAAGGTGAGCTCCCAAGTGAGTTCCCAGGTAAGTTACTCGATGAGCTCCCGGGTGAGCTCAACTCGATCTAATCGGTGAGCTCAAGAAGAGCTCCCAAGTGAGCTACTTGGTGAGCTGTTTGGTGAGCTTCCAGGTCATTTGCTAGGTGAGTTTCTATGTGAGCTACTTGGTGAGCTCCCAAGAGAGATCCTTGATGAGCTGCTTGGTGAACTAACAAGTGATCTCATAAGTGAGCTGAAGTCAACCTACTCGAGAGATTTTCTTGGTGAGCTCCCGGAGAGAGCTACCAGTTAGCTACTCGATGAACTCTAAGGTGAGGTACTAGATGAGCTCAAGGTGAGTTGGCAAGGTGAGTTCCTTTGCGAGCTCAAGGAAAGCTGGTAAGGTGAGCTCCCATGTGAGTTTTTGGGTGATCTGTAAGGTGAGTTTCGAGTGAACTACTCGGCGAGCTCTTGGGTGAGCTCAAGGTGAGTTGGCAAGGTGAGCTGTTAGTTATCTCCGAGGTGAGTTTTAGGAAAAGTTCAAGTCAAGCTACTTTTTCGAGCTCCTAGCCAAGCTCCTAGGTGAGCTGCTCCATGGGCTCCCAGGTGAGCTCAAAGGTGAGCTTGTCAGTAATCTTTGAGGTGAGCTTACATGTGAGCTACCATATGAACTCAAGGTGAGTTGGCAAGGAAAGCTCAAAGTGAGTCGGCAAGGCGAGCTCAAGGTGAGTTGTTAAGGTGAGTTACTAGTTGAGCTCTTAGGTGAGTTTCTAGGAGAGTTACTCAATAGAGCTGTCGCGTGAGCTCAAATCAAGCTGATCAACAAGCTCTAAGAAGAGATCCTAGGTGAGCTACCAGAAAATCTCAAGGTGGGTTGGTAAGGTGAGCTCTAGAGCGAGCTTAAGGTGAGCTGATAGGTGAGATTTCATACAAGTTGGTAAAGCAAGCTCCCATGTGAGTTTTCAGGGGACCTACTTTATGAGCTCCTGGGTGAGCTCAAGGTTAGGTGAGTTGGCAATGTGAGCTCCTCATCGATCTCAGTGTGAGCTAACAAGGTGAGCTCCAATGCAAGTTGGCAAGGTGTCTCTGTCAGGTGAGCTCCCATGTGAGTTTTCAAGCAAGCTACTCTACAAACTCACGGGTGAGATCAAGTCAAGTTACTCGGTGAGCTCCTGGGTAAGCTCAAGGAAAGTTGGAAAGGTGAGCTCCCATGTGAGTTTCTGAGTAAGCTCAAGTCAATCTTCTTGACAAGCTCCTAGGTAAGCTACTTGTTGAGCTCCCAAGGAGATCCTAGGTGAGCTACTCTGTGAGCTCTCAGGTGAGCTCAAAGTCAAGCTTGTCGGCAATCTCTAAGGTGAGCTTACATGCAAGCTACTAGATAAGCTCAAGGTGATTTGGGAAGGTGAGGTCAAGTCAAGTTAGACAAGTGAGCTCCTAAGTGAGCTACTTGGCAAGCTCCTAGGTGAGGTCCCCAGCAAGCTAATCTGCAAGCTCACAAGCGAGCTCAAGTTAACCTACTCGGTGAACTTCTCGGTGAGCTCCCAAGCAAGCTCCCAGTGAGATACTTGGATATTTTCTTCAAGAACTCGAGGTGAGGTACAAGATGGGCTAAAGGTTAGTTGGTAATGTGAGCTCCTCAGCAATATCAATGCAAGCTAAAAAGGTGATCTCCCATGTGAGTCGGCAAGGTGTGCTTTGTCAGGAAAGCTCCCATGCGAGTCAGCAAGGTGTGATGTCGGGTAATCTCCCATGTGATTTTTTAGGTAATCTACTTGATGAACTAATGGGTAAGCTCAAATCGAGTTACTCAGTGAGCTCCTAGGAAATTTCAAGGCAAGTTGGCAAAGTGAGCTCCCAGGTGAGTTTCTGAGTAAGCTCAAGTTGAGCTACTCAATGAGATCCTAGGTAAGCTACTTGTTGAGATCCCATGGGAGCTCCTAGGTGAGCTACTCTGTGAGCTCCCAGGTGAGCTTGTCGGTAATCGCTGAGGTGAGCTTACATGCGAGCTACCAGATGAGCTTAAGGTGAGTTGGCAAGGTGAGATCAAGTCGAGTTAGATAAGTGAGCTCAAGGTGAGTTGGGCAGGTGACTGTCGGTGAGCTCCCGTAAGTTCCTAGGTGAGTTACTTGATGATCTCCTAGGTGAGCTCAACTCAATCTAATCGGAGAGCTCCCATAAGAGCTCCCAGGTGAGCTACTTGGTGAGCTGTTAGGTGAGGTCTATGCAAGCTACTTGGCAAGCTTCCAGGTGAGGTCCCTGGTGAACTTCTCGGTGAACTCACAAGAAAGATCACAAGTGAGCTCAAGTCAACCTACTCAGAGCTACTCGGTGAGCTACTAGGTGAGCTACTTGGCAAGCTGCTCGATGAACTCTGAGGTGAGCTACCAAATGAGCTCAAGGTGAGTTGGTAAGGTGAGCTCCTTATCGAGCTCAAGGTGAGCTGGTAAGGTAAGTTCCCATGTGAGTTTCTAGGTGAGCTGTTAGGTGAGTTTCTAGTTGAGCTACTCAATGAGCTCTTGGGTGAGCTCAAGGTGAGCTAGTAATGTGAATTGTCAGGTGATCTTTGAGGTGAGTTTCAGGACAAGCTCAAGTTGAACTACTTACCAAGCTCCCATCTGAGCTCCTATGTGAACTGCTCGATGATCTCCTAGGCAAGCTCAAAGGTGAGCTTGTTAAAAATCTATGAGGTGAGCTTACATGTAAGCTACCAGATGAGCTCAAGGTGAGTTGGCAAGGAAAGATCAAGTTGAGTTGGCAAGGTGAGCTCAAGGTGAGTTGGTAAGGTGAGCGGTCGGTGAGCTCCTATATGATTTCTCGGAGAGTTACTCGATGAGCTACCATGTGAGCTCAACTTGAGCTGATCAGCAAGCTCTCGAAGATCTCCCGGTGAGCTCCTTGGTGAGTTGTTTAGCGAGCTCCCGAGGCAAGCTACTAGGTGAGCTCCCAAGAAAGCTATTTGGTAAGCTTCCGGATAAGGTCCTCGGTGAGCTCACAAGTGAGATCAAGTCAACGTACTCAGTGAGCTTCTCGGTGAGTTCCCAAGAAATCTTTTAGGTGAGCTCTCAGGTGAGTTGTTAGGTGAGCTACTTGGTGAGCTACTCGACAAACTATGAGGTGAGCAACCAGACAAGCTCAAGGTGGGTTAGCAAGGTGAGCTCTTGAGCGAGCTTAAGGCTAGTTTAAAGGCAAGCTCCCATGCATGTTGGTAAGGTGAGCTCCCACGTGAGTTTTTGAGTGGGATACTTGATGAGATCCTAGGTGAGCTCAAGTCAAGATGCTCGGTGAGCTCCTGGGTGAGCTCAAGGTGAATTCACAAGATGAGCTATCGGTGAGCTCCCGGGTGAGCTAATTTTCAAGCTTCCATTCGAGCTCCTAGGTGAGCTATTCAGTGAGCTCCCATGCGAGCTCAAAGGTGAGCTTGTTGGTAATCTCTGAGATGAGATTACATGTGAGCTACAAGATGAACTTAAGGCGAGTTGGCAAGGTGAGATTAAGGTGAGTTGTCAAGGTGAACTCAAGGTGAGTTGGTAAGGAAAGGTATCAGGTGAGCTCCTAGTCGAGTTCCCAAGTGAGTTACTCGACGAGCTCTTGGGTGAGCTCAACTTGAGTTGATCAGTGAGCTCCTAGAGTAGCTCCCGGAGAGCTACTTAGTGAAATTTTTGTAAGCTCCAATGTGAGCTTCTAAGTGAGCTCCCAAGTGAGCTCCCGATGAGCTACTCTCGGTGAGCTCATAAGCAAGCTCAAGTAAACCTACTCATCGAGCTACTCAGTGAGCTCCTAGGTAAGTCATTAGTCAAGTTCCTATGTGAGCTACTTAACAAGCTACTTGACAAAATATGATGTGAGCTACTAGATGAGCTGAAGGTGAGTTGGCAAGGTGAGCTCCTCAGTGAGTTGATAGGGGAGCTCCCATGTGAGTTAGCAAGGTGAGCTATAAGGTGTGCTCCCATACGAGTTTTCAGGTGAAATGCTTGATGAGCTCCCGGGTGAGCTCAAGTTGAGCTACTCAGTGAGATCTTAGATGAGCTTAAGGTGAGCTAGAAAGGTTAGCTATTAGGTGAGCTCCCAGGTGAGTTTCTAGGTAAGCTCAAGCTGAGCTACTTGATGAGTTCTTGGGTGAGCTGCTGCTTGACCTCCCACCAGCTCTTAGGTGAGGTGTTCGGTAAGCTCCTAAGTGAGCTCAAAGCTGAGCTTGTTGGTAATCTCTGAGGTGAGCTTACATACGAGCTACCAGATGAGCTCAAGGTTAGTTGGTAAGGTGAGCTGAAGGTGAGTTGGTAAGGTGAACTCAAGGTGAATTGGTAAGGTGAGCTATCAGGTGAACTCCCACTCAACGACCTCCTAGGTGAGCTACTTACCGAGCTCCGAGCTGATCTCCTAGGTAAGATCCTAGGTGATCTCAAAGGTAAGCTTGTGGGTAATCTCTGATGTGAGATTACATGTGAGCTACTAGATGAGCTCAAGGTGAGCTGGTAAGGAAATCTTAAGGCAAGTTGGCAAGGTGAGTTATTAGGTGAGCTCCTAGGTGAGTTCCTAGGTGAGTTACTTGTAGAGCTCCTAGGCGAGCTCAACTTGAGCTGATTGGTGACCTCCCAGAAGAGCTCCCAAGTGAGCTAATTGGTAATCTCATAGGTGAGATTACATGTGAGATACCAAATTAACTCAAGGTGATTTGGTAAGGTGAGCTCAAGGTGATTTAGTAAGGTGAGCTTAAGGTGAGTTGGCAAGGTGAGCTCAAGCTGAGTTAGCAAGGTGATTTGTCAAGTGAGCTCCAACCCGAGTTCCCAAGTCAATTACTTGATCATCTACTTGGTGAGCTCACAAGAAAGCTCAAGTCAACGTGCTCAGAGAGCTACTCAGTGATCTCTCGGTGAGTCATTAGGTGATTTCGCAAGTGAGCTATTAGGTGAGCTACCTTGTGAGCTACTCGATGAACTCTGAGGTGAGATACCAGATGAGCTAAAGGTGAGTTGGTAAGGTGAACTCCTCAGCGAGCTCAAGGTGAGTTGGCAAGTTGAGCTGATAGGTGATCTCCCATGCGAGTTGGCAAGGTGAGTTGTTAGGTGAGCTCCTATGTGAGTTTTCAAGTGAGTGCTTGATGAGCTCCCGATCAAGCTCAATTTGAGCTACTTGGTGAGCTCAAGGTGAGTTGGTAAGACAAGATGTCATGCAAGCTCCCAGGTGAGTTTATGGGTAAGCTTAACTTGAGCTACTCAATGAGATCCTAGGTGAGCTACTTACTAAGCTCCCAGTTGAGCTCTTAGGTGAGCTACTCGGTGAGCTCCTAGGTGAGCTCAAAGGTGAGCTTATCGGTAATCTATGAGGTGAGCTTACATGCGAGCTACCAGATGAGCTCAAGGTGAGTTGGCAAGGTGAGCTCAAGGTGAGTTGGAAGGGTGACCTATCAGGCTAGCTCCCAAGCAAGTTACTAGGTGATTTATTCGATGAGCTCCTGGTTGAGCTCAAGTTGAGGTAATCAGTGAGCTCCCAGAAGAGCTCCTAGGTGAGCTACTTTGTGAGCTATTCAATTAGTTGCTAGTGAGCTCCCGGTGAGGTCCCAGTGAGTTTCTTGGCAAGCTCATTTGTGAGCTCACAAGCAAGATCAAGTCAACCTACTCGGTGAGTTTCTTAGTGAGCTCCAGGTGAGCTGATCGAAAAAATCCAAGGTGAGCTACCAGATGAACTTAATGTGAGTTGGGAAGGTGATCTCCTCGAGAGATCTCAAGGCGAGCTGTTAATGAGAGCTGATAGGCAACCTTCCATGCAAGTTTCTTGGTGAGCTATCAGGTGAGTTCCCATGTGAGTTTTTAGATGAGCTACTTGAAGAGCTCCCAGGTGAGCTCAAGTCGAGCTACTTGGCATGCTCCTAAGCAAGGTCAAAGTGAATGGGTAAGGTGAGCTGTTAGGAGAGCTCCCAGGTGAGTTTCTAGGAAAGCTCAAGTTGAGGTACTCGACGAGCTTCTGGGTGAGTTACTTGCTGAGCTTCCAGCCGAGCTCCTAGGTGAGATGCTCGGTGAGCTCCCGAGTGAGCTCAAAGGTAAGCTCAAGGTTTGTTGGCAAGGTGAGCTCAAGGTGAGTTGGGAAGGTGAGCTCAAAGTGAGTTGGTAAGGTGAGATGTCAAGCAAGCTCCCAGGTGAGTTATTCGATGAGCTCCTGGGTGAGGTAAACTCAAGCTAATCAGTGAGATCCTATAATATCTAAAGGTGAGCTACTTGGTGAGCTATTCGGTGAGCTCCCAGTAAGCTGCTAGGTGAGCTCCAAAGTGAGCTACTTGGCAAGCTCATAGGTGAGGTCCCCTACAGCTGATCGATGAGCTCACAAGTGAGCTCAAGTCAACCTACATGGTGAGCTACCAGGTGAGCTATTAGGTGAGCTCCTAGGTGAGCTACTTAGAGATCTACTCGATGAACTCCAAGATGAGCCACCAGATGAGCTCAAGGTGATTTGGGAATGTGAGCTCCTCAGTGAGCTCAATACGAGCTAGTGAGGTGAGCTCCCATGCGAGTTGGCAAGGTGTGCTATTAAGCGAGCTCCCATGTGAGTTTTTAGGCTATCTGCTTGACAAAATCACGAGTGAGCTCAAGTCAAGTTACTCAATAAGCTTCTAGGAAAGCTCAAGGCAAGTTGGCAAGGTGAGTTGTAAGTTAAGCTCCCGAGATAGTTTTGGGAAGCTCAAGTCGAAGCCGCTCGACAAGCTCAAAGGTGAGCTTGTGAGTAATCTCTTAGGTGAGCTTACATGTGAGCTACCAGATGAGCTCAAGGTGAGTTGGCAAGGCAAGGCTGTCGGTGAGCTCCCGGTGACTTCCTAGGTGAGTTACTCGACGAGATTCCAGTGAGCTCCTCTTGATCTAATCAAAGAAGCTCCCAAAAGAGGTCCTAGGTGAGCTACTTGGTGAGCTAGTCAATGAGCTTCCAGGTGAGCTGTTAGGTGAGGTTCTAAGTGAGCTACTTGGTGAGCTCCTAGGTGAGGTCCCTGGTGAGATGCTCGGCGAACTCACAAGTGAGCTCAAGTTAACCTACTCGGAGAGCTACTCGGTGAGCTCGAAGGGGAGCTACTTGGCGAGCTGCTCGATGAACTTTGAGGTCAGCTACCAGATGAGCTTAAGGTGAGTTGGCAAGGTGAACTCCTTAGTGAGCAAGGTGAGCTAGGAAGGCAAGCTCCCATGTGAGTTTCTAGGTGAGTTGTAAGGTGAGTTTCTAGGTGAGATGCTCAAATGAGCTCTTTTGTGAGCTCAAGGTGAGCTAGAAAAGTGAGCTATTAGGTGATCTCCGAGGTGATTTTATGGACATGCTTAAGTTGAGCTGCTTACTCGAGCTCCCAGGCTCCCAGAGCTCCTAGGTGAGCTACTCAATGAGCTCCCAAGCAAGCTCAAAGGTGAGCTTGTCGACAATCTCTAAGGAGAACTAATATACAAGCTACTGATGAGCTCAAGGTGAGTTGGCACGGAAAGCTCAAGGTGAGTCGCAAGGGAGCTCAAGGTGAGTTGGTAAGGTGAGTGTCAAGTGAGCCTTAGGCCGAGAAGTTCTAGGGAGAGTTACTCAATGAGTTCTTGTGTGAGCTCAACTCAAGCTGATCGAGAGCTCTAGGTGAGCTACTTGGTAAGTTATTCATGAGCTCCCGGTGAGCTAATTGGTGAGTTGTTCGGTGAGATCCCGTGAGCTGCTAGGCAAGCACCCAAGTGAGATACTTGGCAAGCTCCTAAACGAGGTCCCAGGTGAGCTGATCGGTGAGTCTCACAAATGAGCTCAAGTGAACCTACTTGGTGAGCTTCTCGATGAGCTAAAAAGTGAGTCATTTAGGTGAGCTCTCAAGTAATCTATTAAGTGATCTCCTAAGTGAGTCTGTTAGGTGAGTTCTCACTTGTTATGTGAGCTCCCATGCAAGTTAGAAAGGCGAGCTCCCATGTGAGTTTTTAGATGAGCTACTTGTTGAGCTTCTAGGTGAGCTCAAGTCGAGCTTCTCGGTGAGGTCCTGGGTGAGCTCAAGGTAAGGCTGGCAAGGCGAGCTACTTTTTGAGCTCCCAATCGAGCTCCTAGGTGAGCTACTCGGTGAGCTAAAAGGTGAGCTTGTCGGTAATCTCTGAGGTGAGATTACATGCGAGCTACCAGATGAGCTCAAGGTGAGTTGGCAAGGTGAGCTTAAGGTGAGTTGGCAAGGTGAACTCAAGGTGAGTTAGTAAGGTGAGTTATCAGGTGAGATCCTAGTCGAGTTCCTAGGTGAGGTCCCTGTGAGCTAATCGGTGAGCTCACAAGTGAGCTCAAGTCAACCTACTCAAAGGCAAGTCTGCTTGGTGAGCTCCTAGGTGAGTGTTAGGTGAGCTCCTAGGTGAGCTACTTTGAGATTTGCTTGATGAACTCTAAGGTGAGCTACCATATGAGCTCAAGGTGAGTTGGTAATGTGAGCTCTCAATGAGCTCAATGTGAGCTGGCAAGGTGAGCTCCCATGTGAGTTGGAAAGGCATGTTGTTAGGTGAGCTCCCATGTGAGTTTTCAGGTAAGCTACTTGATGAACTCATGGCGAGCTCAAGTCAAGTTACTTGGCAAGCTCTGGGCAAGTTGGCAAGGTGAGCTCCTAGGTTAGTTTCGGGTAAGCTCAAGTCAAGCTACTTGATAAGCTCCTAGGTGAGCTACTTGTCGAGCTCCCGGGGAGCTCCTAGGTGAGCTACTATATGAGCTCCCAGAGTGAGCTCAAAGGTGAGCTTGTCGAATCTCTGAGGTGAGCTTACATGTGAGCTACCAGATGAGCTCAAGGTGAGTTGGCAAGGTGAGATCAAGTTGAGTTGGACAGGTGAGCTCAAGGTGAGTTGGCAAGGTGAGCTATCAGGTGAGCTCCCAAGTGAGTTCCTAGGTGAGTTACTCAATGAGCTCCACATCAAGCTCAACTTGATCTGATTGGTGAGCTCCCAAAAGAGCTCCCAGGTGAGCTACTTAGTGAGCTATTCGGTGAGCTTCCATGCAAGCTGCTAGGGAAGGTTCTGAGTGAGCTCACAAGTGTGGTCAAGTCAACCTACTCAGAGACTACTCGGTGAAATCCCGGTGAGCTACTTGGCGAGCTCCCGACGAACTTTGAGGTGAGCTACCAGATAAGCTCAAGGTGAGTTAGCAAGGTGAGCTCCTTAGCACGTTTCGGGTGAGCTTTAAGGTGAGTTTTAGGGTGAGTTATTTGGCGAGCTCTTGGGTGAGTGAAGGCGAGATGGAAAGGTGAGCTATTAGGTGATCTCGAGGTGAGTGAGATTCCATGTGAGCCACTAGATGAGCTCAAGGTGAGTTAGAAAGTCAAGCTCAAGGTGAGTCGGCAAGGTGAGCTCAAGGTGAGGTTGTAATGCAGGTCAGTCAAGTGAGCTCTTAGGTGAGTTCCTAAGATAGTTACTTGATTAGATCCAAAGTCTGCAAGCTGAACTCGAGCTGATTAGTGAGCACCCAAAAGAGCTCCTAGGTGAGCTACTAGGTGAGCTCCCAAGTAAGCTACTTTGCAAGCTCCCAGGTGAGGTCCCCGGTGAGCTACTTGGTAAGCTCACAAGTGAGCTCAAGTCAACCTACTTAGTGAGATTCTCGGTGAGCTCCCAAGTGAGCTATTAGGAAAGCTGCTAGGTGAGTTGTTAGGTGAGATCTAAGGTGAGCTCCCAAGTGAGCTAGTTGGTGATCTACTCGATGAAATTAGAGATGACCTACTAGACAAGCTCAAGGTGGGTTGGTAAGGTGAGATCCTGAGTGAGCTTAAGGTGAGCTAATAGGTGAGCTCCCATGCAAGTTGGTAAGGTGAGTTCCCATGTGAGTTTTCGGGTGAGCTACTTGATGAGCACCTGGGTGAGCTCAAGTCAAGCTACTCGGTGAGCTCTTGGGTGAGCTATCAGGTGAGCTTCTAAGTGAGCTACTTTTGGAGCTCCCAACTGAGCTCCTATTTTATCAACTTGGTGAGCTCCCAGGTGAGCTTATCAGTAATCTCTAAGGTGAGATTCCAAGTGAGCTACTAGATGAGCTCAAGGTGAGTTGGAAAGGTGAGCTTAAGGTGATTTGGCAAGGTGACCTCAAGGAAAGTTGGTAAGGCAAGTTGTCAGGAGATCTCCTAGTCGAGTTCCTAGGTGAGTTACTTGACGATCTCCCGGTGTGAGCCGAACTCGAGCTGATCGAAGAGCTCCTAGAATAGCTCCTAGGCAAGCTACTTAGCGAGTTCTTTGGTGATCTCCTAGGTGAGCTACTAGGTGAGGTCCCAAATGAGCTACTTAGTGAGGTCCCAAGTGAGTTCCCTGATGAGCTACTCGGTGAGCTTATAAGGGCTCAAGTCAACCTACTCAGTGAGCTCCAAGTGAGCTGTTAAGAAAACTCCCAAGCAAGTTGTTAGATGCACTACCAGGTGAGCTACTTGGTGTGTTGCTTGATGAACTCTAATGTGAGCTACAAGATAAGCTAAAGGTGAGTTGGCAAGGTGAGCTCCTTAGTGAGCTCAAGGTGAGATAACAAGGTGGGCTGATAGGAAACCTCCCATGTGAGTTGGCAAGGTGAGTCATCGGTGAGTACCCATGTAAATTTTCGGTGAGCTACTTGACGAGATCTCGGAAAGCTCAATTCGAGCTATTCGTCAAGCTCATTAGTGAGCTCAAGGTGATTTCGCAAGGTGAGTAGTCGGGTGAGCTCCCATACGAGCTTCCGGAGTAAGCTCAAGTCAAGCTATTCGATGAGTTCCTAGGTGAGCTACTTGCAAAGCTCCGAGTCGAGTTCCTAGGTGAGTGCTCAAGCAAGCTCCTAGTGAGGTCAAAGGTGAGCTTCTTTGGTAATATCTAAGGTGAGTTTACATATGAGCTACTAGATGATCTCAAGTTGAGTTAGCAAGGTAATCTCAAGGCGAGTTGGTAAGGTGAACTCAAGGTGAATTGGCAAGGTGAGCTATCAAGTGAGCTCCCACTTGATGAGCTCCTGGGTGACCTAATTTCTAAGCTCCTATGTGATCTCCCGGGTGAGATAAAGGTGAGTGTGTTAGCAATCTCGAGGTGAGCTTACATGTGAGCCGGTAAGATGAGCTCAAGGTGAGTTGATAAGGTGAGTTATTAGGTGAGCTCCTAGGTGAATTCCTAGGTATGTTACTCGAAGATCTCCTAGGTGAGCTCAACTCAAGCTGATCGGTGAGCTCCCAGAAGAGCTCACAGGCAAGCTTGTTGGTAATCTCTGAGGTGAGCTTACATGCGAGCTACTAGATTAGCTCAAGGTGAGTTGGCAAGGTGAGCTCAAGGCAAGTTGGCAAGGTGAGCTCAAGGTGAGTTAACAAGGTGAGCTTTAAGGTGAGCTCCAATGTGTGTTCCTACACAAGTTATCTTGAATGAGATGCTTGGCGAGCTCACAAGCAAGCTCAAGTTAACCTACTCGGAGAGCTACTCGGTGATCTCCCAGGTAAGCTGTTAGGTGAGTTCCCATGCGAGCTATTAGGTGAGCTACTTGATAAACTCTTAGGTGAGCTACCAGATGATCTCAAGGTGAGTTGGTAATGTGAACTCCTCAGTGACATCAAGGTGAGCTGGCAAGCCGAGCTGATAGGTGAGCTCCCATGCTAGTTGGCAAGGTAAGTTGTCAACTGAGCTCCCATGTGAGTTTTCAAGTGAGCTACTTGACGAGCTCCCGATTGATCTCAAGTCAAGCTACTTGGTGAGGTAAAGGTGAGTTGGTAAGGAAAGATGTCATGCAAGCTCCTAGGTGAGTTTCTAGGCAAGCTTAACTTGAGTTACTCGACGAGCTCTTGGGTGAGCTGCTTGCCGCTGCCAAGCTCCCAGCTAAGCTACTAAGTGAGCTACTTGGTGAGCTCCTGGTGAGCTTGTTGGTAATCTCTGAGGTGATCTTACATGTAAGCTACCAGATGAGCTTAATGTGAGTTAACAAGGCAAGCTCAAGGCCATTGGCAAGGTGAGCTATAAGGCTACCTCCCGGTGAGTGACCAGATGAGTTACTCGATGAGCTCCTAGGTGAGTTCAACTCAAGGTAATTAGTGAGCTCCTGAAGAGCTCCCATGTGAGATATTTTGCGAGATGTTCGGTGAGCTCCTAGGTGAGTGCTAGGCGAGCTCTAAAGTGAGCTACTTGGCGAGCTCCAAGGCGAGGTCCCTAGTGAGTTGCTCAACAAGCTCACTAGTGAGCTCACAAGGGAGATCAAGTTAACCTACTTAATGAGCTACTTGGTGAGCTACTAGACAAGATCCCAGGTGAGGTTATCAGAAATCTCGAGGTGAGATTACATGTAAGCTACCAGATTAGGTTAAGGTGAGTTGGCAAGGTGAGCTCAAGGTGAGTTATCAAGGTGAGATCAAGGCGAGTCGAAAGGTGAGTGTCGTGAACTCCAAGGTGAGTTCCTAGGTGAGTTACTCGATGAGATGCTTGGTGAGCTCATAAGCAAGCTCAAGTCAACCTACTCAGAGAGCTACTCGATGATCTCCTAGGTGAGCTATTAGGTGAGTTCCTTGGTGAGGCTGTTAGGTGAGCTACTTGGTGAGCTACTCGATGAACTCCGAGGTGAGCTACTAGATGAGCTCAAGGTGAGTTGGCAAGGTGAACTCCTTAGTGAGCTCAAGGTGAGCTGGTAAGCCGAGCTGATAGGTGAGCTCCCATGCGAGTTGGCAAGGTGAGTTGTTAGGTGAGCTCCCATGTGAGTTTTCAAGTGAGCTACTTGATGAGCTCCCAATTGAGCTAAATTCAAGCTGCTTTGTGAGCTCAAGGTGAGTTGGCAAGGTGAGATGTCATGTGAGCTCCTAGGTGAGTTTCTAGGCAAGCTTAATTTGAGATGTTTACTTGAGCTACCATATGATCTCCTAGATGAGCCACTCGGTGAGCTCCGAGGTGAGTTCAAAGGTGGGCTTGTCGGCAATCTCAGAGGTGAGCTTTCATGCTAGCTACAAGATGAGTTCAAGGTGAGTTGGCAAGGTGAGCTATCAAGCTAGCTCCCAGGTGAGTTACTAGGTGAGTTACTCAATGATCTCCTAGGTGAGCTCAACTCAAGGTAATCGGTGAGCTCCCAGAAGAGCTCCCAGGTGAGCTACTTTGCGAGCTATTTGGTGAGCTCCCAGGTGAGCTACTAGGTGAGATCCCAAGTGAGCTACTTGATGAGCTCCCAGGTGAGGTCCCAGTGAGTTGTTCGGTAATCTCAATAGTGAGCTCACAAGCTACCTCAAGTCAACCTACTCGGTGAGCTACTCGGTGAGCTCCCATGTGAGCTACTTGATGAGCTACTTGACAAAGTCCGAGGTGAGCTAACAAACAAGCTCAAGGTGAGTTGGGAAGGTGAGCTCCTTAGTGAGCTCAAGGTGAGCTGATAAGGTGAATTCCCATGTGAGTTTCTAGGTGATCTGTCAGGTGAGCTCCCATGTGAATTTATCAGTGATCTACTTGACGAGCTCCCAGGTGAGCTCAAGTCGAGCTTCTTTGCTAGCTCTAGGCAAGATCAAAGTGAGCTGGCAATGTGAGATTTCGGTTAAGCTCCCAGGTGAGTTTCTGGGTAAGCTCAAGTCTAGCTCCTTGATGAGCTCCTAGGTGAGCTACTTGTCGAGCTCCTAACCAAGGTCCTAGGTGAGATGCTTGGTGATCTCCCGTGATCTCAAAGGCAAGCTAAAGGTGAGTTGGTAAGGAGAGCTCAAGGTGAGTTGGGAAGGTGAGCTCGGCGAGTTGAGAAGGTGAGCTATTAAGTGAGGTCCCAGGTGATTTACTCGATGAGATCCTAGGAATGATAAACTCGAGCTAATTGGTGAGCTCTCATAAGAGCTCAAGGTGAGCTACTTGGTAAGTTGTTTAGTGAGCTCCCATGTAAGCTGGTAGGTGAGCTCCCAAGTGAGCTACTTGGTGAGCTCCTAATTAAGGTCCCTAACGAGTTGATCAGTGAACTCACAAGTGATCTCAAGTTAACCTACCGGTAAGCTACTTGGGAGCTCCTAGGTGACTGTTAGGTGAGTTCCCAAGAAATGCTAGGTGAACTCCTAGGTGAGCTACTTGGATATTTACTCGATGAACTCTACTCGAGGTGAAATCTGTGATAAGACAAGCTCAAGGCAAAGTTGGCAATGTGAGCTCATCAACGAGCTCAATGTGAGCTGGCAAGGTGAGCTCTCATGTAAGTTGGCAAGGCATGCTATCAGGTGAGCTCCCATGTGAGTTTTTAGGAATGCTACTTGAGTAACTCACGGGAGAGCTCAAGTTGAGTTACTCGGTGAGCTCCTAGGCAAGCTCAAGGCAAGTTGGTAAGGTAAGTTGTAAGGTGATCTCCTAGGAAAGTTTTCAGAAATCTAAAGTTGAGCTGCTCGATGAGCTCTAGGAGAGCTACTCTTTGAGCTCCCAAGTGAGCTCAAAGGTGAGCTTCTTGGAAATATTTGAGGTGAGCTTACATGCGAGCTACAAGATGAGCTCAAGGTGAGTTGGCAAGGTGAGATCAAGTCAAGTTAAATAGGTGAGCTCAAGGTGAGTTAGCAAGGAAAGCTATCAAGTGATCTCCCAGGTGAGTTCCTAGGCAAGTTACGCAATGAGATCCCAGTGAGCTTAACTCGATCTTATCGGTGAGCTCCCGAAGGGCTCCCGGTGAGCTACTTGGTGAGCTATTCGATGAACTACTAGGTTAGGTTCTAAGTGAGCTACTTGGTGAGCTCCTAGGTGAGGTCCTTGGTGAGCTACTTAGTGAACTCACAAGTGAGTTCACAAGTGACCTCAAGTTAACCTACTTGGAGAGCTACTCGGTGAGCTCCCAATCAATCTACTTGGCGAGATACTTGACGAACTCTGAGATGAGCTACCATATAGGCTTAAGGTGAGTTAGAAAGGTGAGTTCCTTAGCGAGCTCAAGGTGAGCTGTCAACGTGAGCTCCAATGTGAGTTTCTGGGTGAGCTTTGAGGTGAGTTTATGGGTGAGCTACTCGGAGTGCTATTTGGTGAGCTCAAGGAAAGCTAGAAAGGTGAGCTGTCAGGTGATCTCCGAGGTGAGTTTTAGGACAATCTCAACTCGAGCTACTTGTCGAGCTCCCAGCTAAGCTTTTAGGTGACTGCTCCATGAGCTCCCATACGAGCTCAAACGTGAGCTTGTTGATAATCTTTGAGTTGAGTTGTCAAGGTGAGCTCGGGGTGAGTTGGTAATGTGAGCTCTCAAGTGAGATCCTAGGTGAGTTCCCAAGAGAGTTACTTGATGTGCTCCCACGTGATCTCAACTCAAGCTAATCGGTGAGCTCCCAGAAGAGCTCCTAGGTAATCTACTTGGTGAGTTGTTTGGTGAGCTCCTAAGTGAGCTGCTAGGTGAGCTCCCAGGTGAGGTCCTCGGTGAGCTACTCGGTGAGCTCATAAGTAAGCTCAAGTCAACCTACTTGGTGAGCTCCCAAGCAAGCTATTAGGTGAGCTCCTATGTGAGATATTAAGCGAGCTCCTAGGTGAGCTACTTGGTGAGCTCCCAATAAAATTTGAGGCGAGCTACCAAACAAGATCTAGGTGGGTTGGCAAGGTTAGCTCCTGAGTGAGCTTAAGGTGAGCTCCCATGTAAGTTGGTAAGGTGAGCTCCCATGTGAGTTTTCAAAAAAGCTACTTGATGAACTCTTGGGTGAGCTCAAATCGAGCTTCTTGGAAAGCTCTGGGTGAGCTCAAGGTGAGCTAGTAAGGTGAACTATCAAGTGAGCTCCTAGGTGAACTACTTTACAATCTCCAAGCTAAGCTCCTAGGTGAGCTACTCGGTGAGCTCCCAGGTGAGCTTGTCGGCAATATTTGAGGTGAGATTACATATGAGCTACAAGATGAGCTCAAGGTGAGTTGGCAAGGTGAGCTTAAGGTGAGTTAGCAACGTGAACTCAAGGTGAGTTGGTAAGGTGAGTGTACGTACCCAAAATTGTAAGGTATTGTATTTGCGAGCGGTGTAATAAATTCCCAATGATGATACAGGTCTCTTCGCAAGGTGTTCGGGATCCGAAAAATCCTTCTGGAGTATGCGTTAACATCCCGCATGCCCCGCTTAGCCCCCGCACCCTTTGTTTTCCCCTTTTTCCCTCTTTCCTTGGCCTCTTAACCTTGACGAAACCGCTGCCTGTAGGGCGCGGTCCTATCGCCGCCTGCTCGCAGTGGCGGTCCCATGCGCATTTTCCAGAATGCTCTTTTGACGTGACCCACGTGAAATATCACATTTCACCAGCTTTTCTTTCTGACTTGGGCATGCATTTATGTTTTTGGTCCCCTGGAATAGTGTTTTTCCTTTGTTTATTGTTTAGGAGTTCAATTTGGTTTTGGTTCTTGGATGTTTGAATTCCTATAAATGCATGGTTTGTGCACATGCAAATGGGCTAGAGTTTTGGTCGAAGCTTGGCTGGATTTTGAAGTTTGATCCTTGCTCTCATTCCCTCATTTTAGTGTTTTAGTTAGTTAGCTTGTTTAGAAGCCATAACTTGAATTCACTTACATCTTTTGTTAAATTGCTCAGCTGTTGGTAAGCCACAGACCCATCTTGTGCAGTAGTGCTGTCATTTCATCCAATCCAGTTAGAAGCTTGCCTCTGAATTTCTCTTTGCTATAGATTTATTTTCGTTGTGTCTTGGAGTTCTTAGTTTAATTCATTATTTGCCTGGTTAGCTTTATTCAACTGTTGGTAAGCCACGTATCCAACTTGTGTAAACAGTTTTGTTGTTTTATCCAAACCATTGGAACAGGATAGCTTGGGAAGCCATTAAAGTTGCAGGTCTTGCTCTTCGTATAGGATAGTTACGAGTTACGGTCGCCGTGTTGCATGACTTACGGTAAAATCCCGCTAGGAATCGCATAAGCCAAGCTCTGTACTCTTGCGCTATCCCTCTCCTACTCGCATTCTCGGTCTGCATTCTGAGCCATCCTTATCCTAAAATCTACTCCTATCGGTGCTAGCATCACACACTTTTCTGGATCCACGTGAACATGAAAGAACGAAGAGACCATACCGAGGGACGAGATCACATACACCATCGGATTCACCACCGTTCTACGAAGTCCAGGTTCATCTTTCAAAGTTTTAGTTAAATCGTATCAAATAGAGTAGTTAATTGCTTTATTTCATTTCATTCTATTCTCGATATTGCCAGGGAAGCTGTGGGGATTGATAGTTTCTGAGAAACTATGATTCACTCCTCACTTCTGAGGTAGGATCGAGAGTCTTGCAGATAGATTAGACGAGCTATTTTACTTATTTAGAATTCTATCAAATCGTACAGGCAAATAACTACACTCGGTTATCTTGTCTGTTTTAATTACTGTTTAGTTATTATTTCTAGATACGTTTAAAATAGTTTGCTTCCCTTAAAATTGTTAAATATTTCATAGAAGAATAAAGGTTATATGCAATTAGATTTATTTCACGTAGTTAGAATTTGTTTCATTACGATTAGATTGCATTTTTGTTTCAGTATGACAATCACGGACCTCAAGAGCCCAGGGAATATATATTTGAGCCAATTGTGCCTCAACGAAACCTCGTCACAGTGATAGTTGACATAGACCAAAATCTCAGGATACAAGTATTCCAAACAACCAAAGATTTACAACTGATCAGTTCACAGTTAAGAGGATTAAACATAGAAGACGACCAAGCACATGCGTTTTGGTCAAGTCAGCCAAACTATAGATTACCCTAGAAAACATCCACATGACTGTAGAAGGGCTCGAAAGAGAACAAATATTCAGGTGTGATCCTTTAGTTCCATAGCCAGACGCTGGAGACACCCTCGTAGATATAGATACCAGCTTAAGAATCCAGGTTGCAAGAACGCCTGTAAGGTATTCTGAGAAGATTACACAACTGTTGGTTCTAAACATAGAAGCTGAGAAAGCATACGATTACTGGATACTAGGGATTAGAACTTGATCTCGCGTATGACCATAACAGGACCGCAACAACCGAGAGTCTATGGTTGTGATCCACAAATCCCACAGCCTAACGAATCCATAAGAGAATTGGACATAGACACTGGCCTACGCACACTAGTATTTCAGTCTACTCCAATTCCACCTACCATTATCCAACAATTGTCCCTACTGGATACAACAGCTAACGAAGCTAGAGAATTGGACTCGGCTAGAGAATCGTCCACGGTGTTGATTATATTCACCATATGACCCTATCAGGAGAAATACATGAAACAATCCCGGTCATTTCCCATGCATTCCACAACCCATAGATCGAATCACGCCAGAGCTCGATATTGATTGGAGCCTTCGAGTAGTCATCCTTGCTGATCGATCTATCACACCGGTCCAGGTTAGAAGGGCCTTCTTTGCCTTAGATTCACAGATTCCATTAGTGCATGTCGAAGATATTAGATTACCTAACTAGTCTATCCGTATACTACCTGTATTCCATCCCCACCATTGTCTCGGCACGACCTCGGGAGGTCGGGTACGCGGAAGAGTCACTTGTAGATTCTCACGCTCGCTTGTCACTTTTCCTGTACAAAATTGGTGACCCCGACGTGAATCTAACAACCATTTCACCTTCTCTCTGAGAAGTTTCATCTTATCCAAATCACCTTCACTCCTTCCCATTATTATGTGGGTATTCATATACCCCCCGAATATGTCGGGATTCGATGCATATGGCAGACCCCTCCTGGGTCTTGAGGCATACTACGCCCAGAAAATAGACAATCATCACCCTCACTCTCAATGTGGGGCGACAACTATTCAACTAGTCAGTTGTCAACGCAAACTCCAAGGACTAGATATAACTCGTCCTTCCAAGCAGAGGGGTTGGAACAACTCGCTCAAACACAAACAGAGCCTTCAGGCTCAAACAATATGACATTTACTGGAGAATCTGTTTCATCTCCTCAGGTGCTACTTAGACCACATATTAGTAGACAATCAGACCCATACTCGGTCCTAGATGACGAGTACTCAACGCGTTATTCCCGAAATGAACAACGCTCTCAAGGCATGTACCCACCTGTAGGAGGTTTGCAAATACAGCCCGAGTTCTCTCCTCAAGAAAATACCTCTATGCCATCACGTATAGAAAATACTCTCAGAGATGCTTGGCAAGATAATGATCAGTTCATAGCAGGATATCACATACCTCCGCAAAACCATAGTATACAACAAATGCCACCAAGGCACGATATCGTGACTTCACCAAACGAAGTCATTTCAACTCTAATAGAGAAGGTTAGAGGATTAGAACTTGCCCAAGCAAGTCAAAATTCAAGATTCATACAAACAGGGAATTCCAATCCTCCGCACCATCCTAGCCAAGTAGATCTCCTCACAGGAGTAGGCACATTAGGTATGACTCCTCAGTATTCACAACAAGTGCCAACTAGACCCACTATCGCTAGCACTGTTCCTCCTGGTCCAGTACAGAGCAATCCATTCCTGGATAGTACCCCTTCGTACTTAAACATGTACTCCAAATCACCACAAGGGGATATGTACTCATCTCCCGGCATGTTTGCTCAAATACAGGGGTTGCCTTATGCCCCTGCCAACGCGTACGTTACGCCATATCAACAACCCGTTCCACCACCGCCTCCTCAACAGACACCATCAATGGTTGAAACATATGCGATAGGGACTTATTCAGAATATTTGAAGGAGCCCTTAGATTTCACCATACGAAGCGTTATGCTTCCAAGGCCTCTTCCCAATTTGCCCAAATACAAAGGAGAGGGAGATCCGAATGCGCATATCAAAGCTTACACTACAGCCATTCGAGAATTACTCCCATGGGATGGGGTTGTTGCTAAAATATTTCCCAAAACCTTGGAAGGCATCGCTCTTGA